>CAACVS010000127.1:0-40614 GCA_900660405.1 Pseudo-nitzschia multistriata
CGATTTCTCTCTGATGAGAAAGAGATTGAGCATGAGCATGAGCACTAGTACGAGTACGAGTACGAGTAGCCTTACAGTACTTTACTACAGTACATCACGTACCATACCAGATAGATACCGTACGTACGGTATGAGTAAGTAAGCGCACAGAACGGTATGAGTACGCACCGTACCGTACGGTACGGTACTGTATTGTCTTCCGTCTTCGATCTTTTCGATTGTATTCGTATGCTGTGAAATCCTGGCGAAATGGACGTACGAGTACGTAGGTACGGTACTGTACCGTTTCTCTTGAGTTTTAAATTGAGGTTAGTCACTATCTACTCGTGATCTAGGCGCTGGGCGCACAATTGGAACCAAATAATGTACGTATTGGTAGGCAGGGGTTATGACCCCTGTTGGTAGGTACGTACCATACGTACTACTAGGGGTCTACATTAATTACCCCTAGTAAGGTACCGTAGGTACAGTACGTACGGTGATACCCCGTTTTACGTAACAGTACGATGATTCTCCTGCAGATAGTGAGACAAACATCGACACATCAAAGGAGACGGGTAACAAGACGAAAATAATCACACGGTACCGTAGACTAGATGCAAATCTGAGAAGTTACCCGAGCATTGATAACAGGTGTCGTAACTATCCAGAATTTAAACGAAAGAATTCGGAGCGACAATTGCAGCCAATACATTCTCATGATGATCATCTGGAAGAGTGGAAAAAAGATATATTCTTGGATTMTCGGTTCTATCTGGCTTTCATACCTTTTTGGTTTCTGGGACCGGGGCCATACCACTATTACTCCGTTCGTTGATGCGCGACCCGTGACTTCCTTCCAGCTTGCTACGGGAGAGTGGGATATTTCGATGAGAGGAAGCTACTGGATGRACCCTTCCTTTGTGTTCCCATCGGTTGCCGACCTCCATGCATCGCCAGCGACAAGACCGAACCCGGGGRAAAAACAGAGGTCGATASCGCTCGTGAAACGACGGCCCTGGGGATCTTCGTTGGATTGCACGCTTTCCCTGGCTTCCGACGGGACCTTCGTGTTGACACCGAAGCAAACCACAAGTACAGATGAAGGGCAGAGATCGGTCTCGACAGAAGCTGAAGCTGACAAAACAATTACGAACAGTCGTCCTAACCTATTTGCGAGACGAAAAAAGCAAGCAGGAACGATCCAAAGCCGTTTGCTACATGTTCGTGGGACCTGGAGAGTTTTGCCGAATCCTTACTGCGTGACCGATCGCTTTTATGACGAGGTATCACTCACAGCCTACCCCCGCCAAAAAGTAGCGGCATTAGGGGGGGAAGAGACCAATATTGATGCTGAGGAAGGCGTGTTACGGACGGTGCAATTGACAATGAATTGCCGCATATGGGGCAGGCACATGCACAATCGTCAACGAGAAGCTGGTGGAACAAAGCCATATCGAATGACGCACGGAACATTGGTATGCAATGATGTTTATACAGGTGATAACCATACACGGTGGTGGAGAGCATTTTTTCGCCCTGTCCTAGCTTCGTTCTCGGCAGTGCGCTGTTCCGACGATCCGAAACACGAGGGATGGATTGATAAGGAACGGTATGGGTACTAAAACGGAAGAAAAAAAAAAACATAATAGAATAATACATTATAGAGTGAAAACTTGCGATCGGTCCCGTTACTATGTCTCTTGAACCTACTGCCTATCAATATTTTCTTCCCATAATGCCACCAGCTCGTCTTCTGAGTCATACCGAACAGAAGCGAACCATTTATGAACCACAGGCTTCCAGGTGTCGGGTATTGCTGTCCCCCAATCACCCATGGCAATGTCACCCAAGCCTTTCAGTGCTCTATTACTTACATAGTTGTAGTCGTCGCCGCCATCCGAAGAAAGTAGGACTTTGTGTTTTCGCTCCAGAAACCTTGCCTTTTTCTCTTTTCCCAACCCCCTCCAACCTTCGATTTGATATCTAATCCCTTTCTTTTTTTGATTCCCTTCGATTTTCATAGCAYCCWTAGGAGACGTGCTTGAGCCATGGCGTCTCTTGGAAGAATGAGGCTTGGTTTTAAAAGATCCTTCCTCGACGAGTCGCTCCCCAATGTCTACCAGCAATTTGTAGTCTTTTGTCCTAACGGCAAGATCCGCCAACATATCGTACACAGGAGGTCGGAGGGAATATTTCGATGTTTTAGTTGTAGTTTCGAGGATATTGGAAAGTCGCTCTGAGATTGTATGCGGACTCGAAGCAGAGAGTTCATGATCCATTACATGTTTCTCGGCTTCTTCCAATTTCTGAATGCTGTCATTCCAAGACTTCGCAGCAATAATGTTCATGAGATTATTGCACAGGCTATCACTGATTGGGTTGTGACTTCTTGGTATATGGCGGCATTCTATGTCAAATGCTACTGCCTCTGTTGACTCGAGGCTACGTGCGTCTGAGATTTTGCCATCATCATCATCATCATCATCATCATCATCATCATTGATGACAACTACGTTTCTATTTGTGAGCTCGTCCAACAAACTCTGAGCGCGTACATGCAACGATTCCAATTTTCGAGGTATCGCTTTCCCTGAAAGTTGATCAATGACTGTCTTGCAATCACCCTCTATCGATATCAGTACTCTTTGTGGTTGTCGCATGGTAGAAGTATAACTATCGATCCCACTGATGTTTTCAAGTGCTCTCGAATTCTCGGCAAATGTATATTGTATGTTCCAGTCTGGTAGTGAAAAAAAATCAACCATCCACTGTAGTCCCAACAAGAGACCTTCGTATTCAGCATGCTGTGAAGTCGTTTCTGTGGAAACTGGAAGTGCCCTTGCGCCGACTGCCAATGGCGTAATCAAGGTTTCATCGTTGTCGTCAACGTCATTTCGATCAAAGTCAACCCAATCGCTGTTATTTCTACTGTGCACCACCCAAACACAAGCAGAACATACGGCCATGCGATAGGGAATCGTCGGAAACCCAGGGTCTCGAGGCGGACGAAGGCATCCATCAAACTGGAGCTTGAAACGGGTTGTGGTTCTTTGCGAAGAAGGTTCTTTAGTAATAGGAGCCGATTTCGTCATTCCCGATGCCATTGCCAAACACCATATAAAGCAGAAGTCGAAAAGTAGCGACGATACCGACCCACAAAGGGAAAAGGCCATGTTTGGCGTTTCAAATGGGATTCCCAATCCGAATACAACGAAGAATCCTTGCTTTTCGGTTAAAGAAAACTCTCATAGCCGTGCTTACTGCGATTA
Organism: Pseudo-nitzschia multistriata; assembly: GCA_900660405.1. NCBI lineage: Eukaryota > Bacillariophyta > Bacillariophyceae > Bacillariales > Bacillariaceae > Pseudo-nitzschia > Pseudo-nitzschia multistriata. The sequence goes on from CAACVS010000127.1 coordinate 3,252, forward strand.
AACCATACCAAGTCGAGATTCCACCCAAAAAAGTTCCATTGCCACTATTGATTCTTATAATTTTATTTGTCCTTTGCGCGCTCTCTTAAATGTCTAGAGGCGAGGCTGGGTGGTGATCAAGCAGAGGTTGATGTCGCCGCAGCCGTATTGTTCACTCTGGATTTTATGAAAAAAATTGGACCCTCGATGCTTGACAAAAAACGTTTGGTTTTGAGTTTTGATCAATTACAGTAGAACTACGGTTTGCTACCAACAATGCTACTACTAGTACTAGTAGCAGTAACAKTTACAGTCTTCTTTGCTTATCAGAAGTCAACACACTACTTGCAACTTTCTGATGGATGGTCTATAGTAGGATGACTCTTCCTGCTACTTTGTCAGAGCGTTTGTCCTTCTTTGCAGCGTTCTTCAATGCTTCCCATGCAATTCTTGTTCTTGTCTAAACAAGAACAAGAAGAAGAAGAACAACAACAACAACAAGAACAACAACAAGAACAACAACAACAAGAACAAGAAGAAGAAGAAGAAGAAGTACTATTTGTGCTGATGTTCCTCACACCAACGTGTCTGCTTGGGGGGTCACAACTCACCACTGGACTTTCTTGGATACATACTCTTGTCAAATAGAATCATAGTAGAAGGACAATTTGCTTCTAATGATCTACTCCAATGAAACTCAGAATTATACTACTATTTTATGTATGTTTTGAGCTCACGCCACTTCCTTGCTGTGGGAGGATTCAGTACAACTGAAGCAGCAGGTGAAGTAGCTAAAGAAAGGCATGAGAGACCCACCATCTAGTAGTAGTACTAGTATATTTGTACTAGATTCTGTTTTGATACAAAAATCCCACCAACAGGAGGCCAAATTTCTTCTTGTGATGGACAGGGAGAGAAAATTGAACCTGTTATGACTTTTGATAAGCTATTGGTACTAACTGACTTTGGGCTACACTAAGAACTGACTTTTGGAGATGAGTCATGTTGTACTTCAAAATCATCATCATATCAATCCATTCCAGAGCAAAATTGAGCAAATGTATGATAGAAATCCCAACTTGTACTGAGGGAACAATCATCAATTACTACTAAGCAAGAAGCATGGACTTTTTTTGACATGTTTATTCCCTACTATATCTGTCATAACTGTTGCTACCCCCAGTTGAAGGCACTGTTTCTGGTACCTGGAAGTTCAAAATGCTTTTGAAGATCATAAGTTGATGCCACAACTTGCTTGAGATTCTTTCCAAGAACAAAAATTCTGTGTTTTTTACTCTTGTTACAGTTGATTGACACAGCGGTTCTTCCCCTTAATTTTCAATTGCATTGTTAATGAGGTGTTGGTATGGTGACAATGTCAGTATTTGCAAGAGAGCCCATCTTTTGTCCCATTGTTGACTTGAACATAATATAGCATGGATATTTTTTCTTAGGGTCAAATGCTGCGCCTCCTATTATGAGATCTAGTACAGAAGTGTTGGTCACACAAGCTACCTTATGACAAACATGGATTTCCAACTACTCACAGCTGCTTGTTTTGACTTCCTGTTCTTTTAATTGATAATATGAAATTTTGTTCCACCCAGCTATTTCCATTGAAGTCCTTCCAATTCTATTTGGCACAAGTTCTGAGAAGATGGTATCTTTACAAACCTATCCACAGGTGAGAAATTCTTCAAAATGACACAGGAGTTACTAATCATAAATGACCACTTGGTTCTAATCATAGTGGATTACTTGGTTGCTAGTAGTACACCATATATCAACACTGTCTGCAGGAAGTAGGAAGTTGCCTGTCCTTGCTTTTTTGATAATCAACCACAGGTATGAAAATAATCTGTAGTTGTCTCCCTGCTCTAACAAGCCACTCACAGAAAGTTATAGCAAATCTTGTAACCCAATATGCTCAAAATTCTGCTACCAACTACTAGTAGCTTTTATTATTGCAGTCTCAAAAGTTTCAAATATTAGGCAAGACAGTGTTYTCAGAGTTTATGTTTGTTGTAGGGCTAAAGAAGGTAGACAAACAAGCAACAAGAAACACAAACAAGAATGAGATGAAAGGAACATTAATATCCAAACAAAACCTACAAAAGCAGGGAGATCCTTGTTGCATGTCAGCAAGAAAGAAACAAATGATGACTTCACAAAAAAAATCCTCATAAGTTCAAAAACAAGAATTGCTCATATCTGCTGACCACTCAGACCACAGCAAGAGAAACCACAAGTATTCACAAAGAACCAACCAACGGCAAACCCCATTGTCACCACAATGGGACAATATATAGTTGAATGTACTACTACAACAATATAGAAGTTACATATTCTGACACAGACCACCAGGACTGTYTCTTAATTCACAACACAGAATGTGATTTTCATGATCTCTTGATAGCTACTACTAGTACTAGTAGTAGTACTGGAAGTCCACAGCTCTTTCATTGACAACAATCACAGTGACAGCATACTAACAATGCTGAAAATGTCAGTAAAATCATCAATAGAACAACATAAAGTCAGCACAGTTCTTTTGTTTTGTCTAATTTTGTTTCATTGTAAAACCAGTGATTGATGTCATTGCCTGTTTGTTGGGGTACCAATACAATAATAAGAATGATGCTTTTCTATGTTTGGGGTACTTCCCCATTATCCCTCCTGAAAGAAGGTTCTTTGTTTGTCTAGTAGTTCTCACATTCCAGCCAGACTCAAGACAATAAATATTCAAAAGGTTTCAGAATTAAGTTTTGTATCCAACCCAGTCAAAACCAAAGTGTTCCAGAAGTTGATTCCATAATGTTTATGTTCAAAGATTAAATATTTGGCTATTTAGTACGCTCAACAATGATAGGCACATCCTTAGAAAGAAAATTAAGAGAGGATTCTAGTTGTATGCAGGAGTTGGGGGGTCCTTGTGGTAKTTATTGATACATRTGCATATCAAGCATTAAAAATCCACAATCCAATTGTGCTTTTTTTGAATGCCAACTCTTGTGCTTTTTTTGAATGCCAACTTGATATGATAGAGTTGGCCCCCTGATCTAAGATACAGATGTCACTTTTGAATATCTTTTTCACAAGTAAAACATGTCGCATACAGCATCATCCATAACAACATTTTATCTAACTATACCATTTTTTCTATGGAAATTTTGTCATGGTGACATTTGTTGCAATAGAAATATATTCTCTAGCTGTGGACTTCTTATTTTCCTGAATCACTACATGCAMCAATACTGATTACTAGCAACCAGCAGGTAACTATCTGTCCATTGTTGGACATAGAGGAGTCCTCGCTGCAATTTCATGAAGCTACCATAATTCTAGTGGATGGCCATCTTGTTCCAACAACCCTCCCAATTCACACTATCAGCAACACTCTTATTGACACTATCAACAACAATGTATCAATGCCAGGCATTAGCAACAGTACTGCATTAGCAACAGCACATTAGCAACAGCACATTAGCAACAGCACATTAGCAACAGCGCATTAGCATCAGCACATTAGCAACAGTATCAGCAACAGCAACATTATGGTAGCAGCAACACTCCTATCAGCAACTCTGTTGCTACTATTTATGCCTCCCAGCAACAAAMCAAAYTGGTGTTTGACAAGAACAAGAAGGCAGGCAAGAAGGGCATTTGATGAGTCACAGTCATCAGCATTTGAAGAGGAAGCATTGCTTGAAATTGAATCAGATATGGGAAGAGTCTTTGAGGATGTTAGTTCCTCAAGTAAGGAGGAGCTTGTTGAAGATGATGCTAAGCCTAACTATGATTCAAAGGTATCAGGTACTATGAGCCATAAGGAGGAAGTACAAGTAGAGCTCTTCAATGAAATTGAACAGCAGAGCCAGAAGAAGGCATTTGATTAGGATAATGCTGTTGAGCCTTGTGATATTGAGTTCTTTTATTAGACAAATAGAGCTATTGTTAATACTAGAGTCAAAATCACCTTAAGGTCCTACAAGATTACCAGAGGAAGGATCAAAAGGTAGAAAGAGGACAACCTCAAGGCTGGGAAGATGTGGACTTTCCTGGTGGCTGACATATTTATTACTACAGACCCAAGTTTAGGATAGGAAGTGGAGGAAAGTAAGGACACTATCTTCATTCTGAATGTAAGCCTGTRGAATTTCCTAAGCCTTAGCTGGTCCTGGCAAGGAACCTATCCAGGAGCATAAGGAGACCAGATGGAATTCCACTGATGGGAAGGTTCAGTTGAAGATCCAAAAAATCATTTTGCAAGGAAGCATGCTACTGGGGATATTATGTTTACAGGGGAAGGGCAAACTTGATATCTTCAACTCCAGTAGCATGGGCTGACAAAAGAGAGGATCGAAAATGGGATACTCTCTTTTTCTATAAGTTGATCCAGATTCCAGAGAAGCACAGCAGTATCAAATTGAACCTGAGAAGAAGCACACTTTTTATAACAAGGTGATGTGATATACTGATGTGTACATCTCTGATGGRCATCAAAAAGAGTCAKTTACATTGCTTGAAGCAGTTCAGTTTAATGTCATTCTTWTTATGCATGGGGCTTGCAAAGGATCAAGTGAGAACGTCAAGTTCAGATGGGATTCTGTTGAGCAGACATATCCGTGACACTTGTTTGAGACAGTACACTCAATCCTGCCAAAAGGTGAGTAGTGGTAGGGCTACAAGAAGGAAGGGTGGTAAAAGTTTCCTTAACAAGAATGGGAAGTTGCTGGCATATCACAACTTACAGACCATTGCAGAGAGCAAGGCAAATGATAGATTTTGCTTCACTTGGACTAAGTACATAACTCATCWGAAGAAGGCAATTGTGCCTCCCAAGTCAAGGAGCAAAAACATTTGTTATATGTGTGGTGCAAATACTTGTAGCATGTGCAGAATATGTAGAGTCCCTTTATGTACCAATGTTAACTCTGAGAAGAGGGATTGTAATGGCAGTTTGATCCCCAAGTTCTGTCATAGCAACTATCACAACTATGAATTGTTTGGTCTTCTTGGTAGAGGTGATTACTATTCAAGATGAGAAACAACAAGAGAATCAAAGACAGGAGCAACTGGAACCCTCCAAGTAAGGAAGAGTTGCAAGATAGCTCTGAGTATRTGAAATACTGATTGAGCATTCTTGAGAATGATGAGGACACTGGTGGTGTCAATACTAGAGTTAGAGACAACAACAATCTTGTTGTTTCACCAAGGAGTACTACTGATGCAACTGTAAACAGTGAACTTACTCAACCAACCGTTGATAGTACTAGTAGTATTGAGTTTATACCATGTAGTATGACTGGTGGTGCTGGTGGAGTCATTTGACAATGGAAGCAGTGTAGGAGGTCTACAATATATTAATTTCTAATTTAAATATGGATAGATCTACTACTTTGTTTTGATTGCTCTGTTAGTAGCTACAAATTGCTTTGGTTGCTGATTCAGATCCCAATTTGGTTGTTGGTTCATTTACTTGTTCTCCTTTGTTACTAACATTACAGGGATGTTGTATTTTCATTTGGGGGTGACCATAAAGCGTTTGGCATTGCCAACAGCTAACTCTTGTACTGRCTCTCTGGCAGGGGTCATAATAAAGAGGGGAGCACATAATTTTTTTTTCCATCACAAAGAAGTGTGAGAAACAAATAGAAACTCATATTCCACATGTGGTCCAAATTTCCAAAAATGCACCCCAGGATTTTTTGTAATTCTCATTTTTATAGTACTGCATAATACTAGCAAAACTATCCAACCTTTAAGCAGTTACAGCTTTATCAAAAATAATACTATTTTAATTTTTGAGTAGTCACTCTAGCCCAGCTTTAAATAGTACTGATTCTGAATATACCACTTTCTTGGATATTGTCTTGATATTTCTTGTGGTACTATTTTACTATTGAAAAATGAACATAATTTCCATGATACTATTAGTAGTACTGGTACTAGTACTATTATTATTATTATTATTATTATTATTATTATTATTATTATTATTATTATTACTATTATTACTATTATTACTATTATTACTATTATTACTATTATTACTATTATTATTATTATTACTATTATTATTATTATTACTATTATTATTATTATTACTATTATTATTATTATTACTATTATTATTATTATTACTACTACTACTACTACTACTACTACTACTACTACTACTACTACTACTACTACTACTACTACTACTACTACTACTACTACTACTACTAGCTAGTATGATTACTACTATGATGAGGTTCACCTCAGTACCAGTATTAACAATAGTATTTACAGTACTAATAGGTTGTAGCAATACTACTACTACCAGCCACCACTAGCAAGAGTGGTGCAAGAAGGAACAACAAAGATAGTAGTACTGAACATAGTACTACTAAAAAAGAAACAAACTAAATTACATGTAACATTACTATAGCATAATTAATAATAGTACTACTAGTACTACTATATAGTTGTATACATTTGTAATGAATCTGTGAAACAAAAAAAAGAAGCATTGAAATCAGCCATATTGAGCTTATTTCAACTCAAAGAGGTGCACAGAGTAGTAGGTACTTATTGTGAGACGGAGGTACTAGTAGTAGTCGTTTGTATCGTTGAGTATTGGAAACGACGGACAGACRAAAGAYGGAACCAGATGACCCGGCACCRCAAAAGCCGAAGGCCCCACTAACTCAAGACCCTCGTGCCTCAACAAGCCTTGACTTCATTCTCGAAAGTATTGCGGTGAAGGACTGCCACGGTAGGATGAGACATGATGTGACACAGGAAAATTCACCCCCTTCCCCGCCCTTTAACACAGGAGGAAAACCAGTCGCAAAACAGTAATGGGTCAACAGCGCCAATACGCCACCRCGCAAACTCTAGACCATTACACATTTCACTACTCRTAGATCTAATCACATYAGTCAAATCCTAATTTCGGCAAACACGATAAAGTGCCAATAACTGACCATTTAGATCTAGCACTCCCAAACCTCAGGRGTACRACCATACRGTACCACGGTACCAAGAGGCCCAGAATGTCCCGTGGCATCAGTCCAACCAGAGCCATACGGAAGAAGGAAAGACAAGGCTACAATAACTCAGGCTAAGTGCAGGAAGTGAGGAACAACTACACTTAGTCGTGCAGTATTACTCTGTGCAATATCTTGCGAACAAATCTTGCGAATTTTGAATTTTAGATACCGTACGTAATGTACGGTAATGTACGGTAATGTACGGTAAGATTCTCCAATCTTCAATCAAAACCTTTCTAATTCGTTTTTTCGCCGAAAGAACCCCGTAACCTTTTCTTTCCAAAACATCCAAAGATCTCGCTTGCAGAAAACAATCAAATTTATCATGGTCAGGCTAGGAAGTATTGAACACGAAGGAAAGACAAAGCTCGTTGCCCAGCTCCCGTCTGGGTATTGCGATTTATCATCTGTCGCGGACAACGCTCGCGATTTTTTCTTGGTTGGGGGTTTGGAGCGAGCGAAAGAACTGGTGGCGGCAGCTTCGTCGTCTCCGAACTCTTCACCAAACTTCATCCCAGCGGATGGCTGTCGGCTGTTAGCTCCCATAGATGGGTCACTAGTGGGGAAGTTTTTGTGCATTGGAATGAATTACAAGGCAAGTTGGTCGATACCTCGAAACAATTTGATGGCACTATGAAATACCGTTGGCTACTGACATCTGGCACTCACAAATTGTTCTATGATCAAAACATACAATCGACCAAAACAGGACCACTGTACCGAACAAAACGTGCCTATTCCAGTGGAACCAGTCGTATTCTCCAAGTTTGGTCAATGTATATGTGGTCCGGACACGCCCGTCGCAAAAGACGAGCACACTGAAAAATTGGATTACGAGGTCGAGTTGGGAGTTGTAATTGGAGCCTCCGTGCCGCGTTATACTTCCAAAGAAAATGCATCTAAGTATATTGGAGGTTTTACGGTTATACATGACGTGTCTGCCAGGTATGTATTTGAGGTGTGGCAAATTTGCACGGATTTTAKCGGTCTGTCTTCCGTTCTCTTATTTTTCTTTCATTGGAACAACTATTGATCTGGGTTTATGATATAAAAGAGACTGGCAATTAGAAAAAAATGGAGGTCAATGGCTCTTGGGAAAATCAATGGATTGTTATGCGCCAATGGGTCCGGTTATCGTTACCACAGATGAATTGACCCTAGAGGCGGTGCACAAAACGGGCATTCGATGCCGTGTCAACGGAGAAACTCTTCAAGACTCGAATACTGATGAGTTGGTTTTTGGTGTTGATGATATTATTGCATATGTGTCGCGTTTCATGACACTTCGTGCTGGAGACATTTTGGCCACCGGTACACCCCCTRGTGTCGGATGTTTTAGGAGCCCTCCGCGATGGCTAGTGCCTGGCGATGTGGTGGAATGTGAAATTGATGGAATCGGCACACTAACTTCGCCAATTGTAGGTCCGTTGGCGAAGTCAGGACCAGAAAATGCAGGCAAGAATGCTGCATTGGCTGCTCATTCACCCTTGATGAGAGGGCAACTATATGGAAAGGCAACTGCGTGTATCGTTACAGGGGGTGCAAGAGGACTCGGGTRTGGAATTGCAGCCCGCTTGGGTATGGAAGGTGCAAACAGAGTAGTAATCGTGGACTTGGATAAAGCATTGATTGACGAAGTTTGCAAGAGATTGAATAGATTGATACCGAGCTGCCACTATGTTGGTGAACCATGTGATGTAGGAGACGATAAGGCAGTAAGTGAAAGTTGGGGGAAAATCGCTGAAAGTAATAATGGAAGGATAGACATCCTCGTCCAAGCAGCGGGAATAGTGGGTAAAACCAACCTGAAGACAGAAGATGTTGATCCTGAAAATTTTGATGCCGTTATGCGAGTCAATGTCCGTGGTATTTTCAACGGATGCAAAGCGGTCCTTCCTTACATGAGAGAAAAAAAGTACGGCAGAATTGTAAACATTTCTTCGATTGCAGGAAAGGATGGCAATGCGGGTATGCTTGCATACTCAACAAGTAAGGCGGCTGTTATCGGACTGACCAAGACAATCGGGAAGGAATACGCCGAGATGGGCATTACCTGCAATGCTCTCTGTCCAGCGGTTGTACGAACCCAAATGGTTGAAGCAATGCCTACCGAGCAGGTGAAGTATATGACGGACAAGATACCAATGAAGCGGTGTGGAACAATTGATGAGATAGGTACGCCTCTCTAATTTTCGTTGATCTATTGCAAAACCAAGAGAGAACTCTAATGAATCAATTCACGTGTCGGATCTTTTTTTTCTATGTGTTCGCGTGTAATTTTTTTGTTAATTTTTGTGAATGTTGTCTCACCTACGAACATTTATTTTCTTCATGGCGATTATTTGATTTCAGCTGCAATGGTGGTATTCATGGTGTCGCCGGAGACAAGTTTTACAACAGGATTCTGCTTCGATGCCACAGGTGGAAGGTCTGTGTACTAGATCTTTTATTTTTAAATATGGTTTTATCAGTCGCTCATCGCAGCCAAGAATAAGACGTATAAATTTTGTGCGGTACTCAATGTAATAACCCTCAGGAATTGCTCATAATTCATCATAAGAAATAACGATGGGATTTCGTATTAATCTCTGGGATAGGGACGTCTCAGATTGAGTTCTTCTCTATTTAATTCGACTCCAAATCCAGGTTTATCCGTTAGATCAACGTAGCCATTCTTTGGCAGGGGTTCGTTTTTAAACAAATTGCCGAAAAAGCTGACAATCGTATCTGCCTTTGGAGACATGACTAGGAACTCGGCAATGGGGCAACTGGGAAAACAAATTTGTAAATGATATGAATAAACAGAGGATCCGTGTGGTATGACAGGGATATCAAATGCACTTGCAAGAGCGACAATGCGTCGTGCTTCAGTCATTCCTCCACACCCTTGTGTGTTTGCAGTTGATTGCAGAATTCGGTATTCGCGAGTAGAAAGGTGAGAGAGATCTTCAAAATTCACCAACAAAACACCTTGTATGACCACTTACAGGTAATGTCGGGCTGAAGAACGTCGCAGCAATTTTTCTGCAGTAGCATGCGGAAACCCCACCGGGTGTACTCGTGTTCTCCAGTTGTCAAGAGCGTCGTACTGACTTTTTCCTTGATTTTGGCATAGCCATCATATTCATCAGGAGGTAGGGTTTCCTCGATCCACTTTACGTTATATGGTTCACATCGTCTAGCCAGCTCAATAGTGTAGGGAACTGTGAGACTCATGTAACAGTCTATCATCAGGGGATAGTCTTCCCCAACAGCCTCGCGCCACTTCTTGACCATCTCGATATTTTTTCTCATGCCTTCTTCTCCTTGGGCAGGTCCAAACGGCAGAGGAAATTTTGCCCCATGAAAGCCCATGTCCTGGTACGTGGAGTGGTACATACACGTGAGTTGGATAATTGGCGGCACCAAATTTTAATGTTAGATAGTTAATGGACGGCAGAATGATGTCGATCGCAAAAAAATACAGAAATACAAATGTTGGCGCCTAAAAGGATCCGATCGAACAAAAAGTAACAGAAAATGAAATATAAATGATTGTAATTACCTTTGCAAAGTCTGGTCTGCAGTAGAACATATCGACGAATCAGCTGACTGTGAGAAGTTCCTTCGGTTGAAAAACTACATGTACAAAACATATACGATTCCGTAGACACGTGTAGTTGASCCTTACCTCGCCGTCGTGGCGTAGACAGGCATTTTCCCCTTCGTTTTCCCACCTAATAATGCATATACAGGCAGGCCTCGCAGATGGCCCAGGGCGTCCCAAATTGCCAAGTCCAAAGCACTCAAGGCCTAATACGAGTATGAAAACATCGGTTTCATTTGTTCCAGCGAAAGAAAATAGAAGATGTACGAAAGGATAGCTGCGATCAGTATTTTGACCCGCGCATTTTTGACAAATAAATTGCATGCAGAACAAACGTCTAAATTTCACAAAAGCAATWATGCTCATCTCAAAAACAGCGAAACGGACCTGTATGGCGATGCCCTTTCGACCATAGTTGATAGTGGATCGCCAGCATTGGTCCCAGATCAGTTCCACGTTATTCGGATCGGCTCCTTCCACGAAGCGTGCCAGGTGTTTTTCAACGATGTAGCAGGCAGCGTCACCACCGATGCTGATTCCCACCCCCACCATGCCGTTCGATAGTTCCACTTCCACAACGACGCTACCCATGGCGTCGATACCCCAGCTAGTTCTCGATTTCCTATATTGCTCGTACACCGACATTGGATTGGCAATGTCGGAATCTACAATCCAGTGGCCTGGTTGTTGCTTGTGACAATCGGCTCCCCCACCGGATTCTTTTTCTTGTGCATCGTCGCCAAATACAAAKGCGCGGACTGTATTTTTAATTCGGTTGCCCAGAGAGTGTCATAACCAAGAAGCAAAGTCGGTGGTATTAGTGTGTTTCTTTGTCTTCGTTATTTCTTTTCATCACCGTTGATATCCACTTCTTCAAACCAATCAAACGAACGAAACCCACCATGTTTTATCACTATAGTATTTTTGCTTGGTGTAWYCACGGGATGAGGACCTAAAATCAACGACATTCTTATTTCTCTCAACGATCAGTGGATTGGAAAGGTTGCAATATAGCAGGTAACGCTTCCTCGCTAGAAATACTGGTTACACGACAGCACGAATGCACTGAATTGAAATGGTATCGGGGACAGAGAGAAGAACGAATTGAATGAATGATGACAGAATGTTGAATGAGACTGAGGCATGATGGAGAATGGAGAATGTCATCTTTTCCTTCGTTTCAAAAAAATCCTCCCTTTCTCAGAAAACCGTTCCTTATCTGTCTGGTACCGTACGGTAGTACTGGTTTCTACGGCTTGTACGTTCCCATGGTATCTTTTRTCTTTTGGCAGCTGTGCCAACTGCCAACTCTTTACGGATATTTTGASGTACGATACCGTATGTACGCATCATAAATACTGTATCTGGATACAACGGATAACTTTCGCGCAATTTTGACATCGGGGATAACGATACGTACCGTATGTCCGTCGAACGTTCCCTATTCGAATCGAACAACATCTAGGAATCCAATAATCCAATAAAAAAGTTCGAATTTTGTGATGATCTTACCGTAGCGTACGGTAACGTACATCTTCTTGATCGATAGATCGATGATATTCGATGATATCGTTGGACCTTCATCGCGTATGATACCACAACCAGAAAGAAACTAACCTGAAAGTCGCCCATTCTCTTTCGGTAGCTCAGTCAAGAAAGTGTGCCACGGAAACTGCACTCAAAGCTAAAAATCAAGCGCGATGGCAACCAAAAAGAGGCAACGCCTCAAGCAAGAGGACGAAGAAACCGAGGCAGATTCATCGTCCAGGAACAAGACAACCAAAAAAAATAAGACAGCAGCAACAACGCCAAAGACGGTTGCGTTCGATCACCGATATATTGTTGCACCAATGGTGGGGGCATCCGAGCTTCCTTTTCGGCTGCTATGTCGGAAGTATGGAGCCCAACTTGTGTATACTCCTATGATGCTGGCCTCGCAATTCGCTACTTCGGCAGAATACAGGAAAAAGGAATTCCAAACCACTCCGTTCGATCGACCTCTGGTTTGTCACTTTGCAGCAAACAATCCAAAGGAATTTGCCCGAGCCGCAGAGCTTGCCGAACCTCATTGCGACGCCATCGATTTGAATCTAGGTTGCCCACAAAGAACAGCGTATGTAGGCCACTTTGGATCTTACTTGTTGGATGCCAAGGACCGGCCCCTCGTCTTGAGCATGGTGCAGGCAGCTGCTAGCGCTGTTAAAATTCCTATTTTTGTTAAGATTCGGTTGTTGGATACGTATGAAGATACATTGGAATTGTGCCGGCAGTTGTACGATGCGGGAGCCTCTTTGGTTGCGGTTCATGCCCGGTATCGAGCAAGTTTCCACAGGAAGGGAGCAGGAGCCCGCGATGGTCCTGCTTTGTTGGATCAGGTGGAACGGCTCCGACGAGATCTTTCCAGCGAAAAATACACCGGCAAGCTTTTGATAACAAACGGGAACACCATCACATATGAGGATGTTGTCAACAACTTGGAACTCACAAAGGCCGACGGTATTATGAGCGCAGAAGGTATTTTAGATAATCCTGCATTGTACCTAGGACGGTTCGGCAGTCGACCAAACGGAGATAAAGACAACGCTGTACAAAGTGGAGAAGATCGCGCTATGGACATCGAAGTAAAGGGCGGCAAAGTTTTCGATGAGTGGCCAAAGCGAAAGAAATGGATTAAAAAGCTGAAGAAAATTGCATCCATAGAATCAAAGATAGAAAAGAAAGGCATAGCTTCAATAAGTTCGAAAGAAAAAAAGAAATTCTCCCAAAAGATGGAGCTTGAACAGAAATTGAGAAAATGCAGCGTCAGTGGTTCCACCTTTGTTTCCTTGAATGAGCTTTATAAAACCTCAGACGACAAGGTTCAATTGGCGCTCGAATACTTAAACCTAGTTCGACAATATCCTGCGACAATGAGGACAGTCATCTTTCACACGAGACGAATCATCAAAGACGAATTGACAACCTACCAAATGATGGAAGAATGCCTTTCTTGCTCGTCGATCGAAGATGTAGAGAACGCAATTTTGAAAATCAAGCATTACCAAGAAAATCCTGGATCCTTTCAATTCGATGTGGAACGGGCTAAGAAAGAGCGCGAGGCTCTCGAAAGAAAGAAAATAGAGGAAGGCAAAAGAAAAGCATACGAAGCACGCATGGTACGGAAGGCTAAACGGGAAAAGAGGGAAGACTTGGAATATTGTGAGTAGATTTCTGACAATGTCCTCCTGAAATGCTTGTGGTTGCTCCTGGGAACTGAACAATCAAAACTGTTGTAATGTAACCTCATTCTCTGTTGAACGGCAAAAATATTTCATTGTAATCCTATTACGCTCAGACCTTCGACAGGGTGCTGCGGTCCCGACTTTAAAAACAGTAGAAGAGATGAAGATGTTGAGCAAAGAAAAGCAGTTACAAATGTGGAAGGAGCGCGATCATTCGCAACACTGCATGATGTTTCACTTGTCAGGAGACTGCTCACGTGGTCGAGCATGTGCCTTTCTACACGTCGCATCTAAAACTAAAAATTCGTTCGTAGAGAGCGACGAAGTTGSCGGGTAATACCGAATAGTTTGAATCGTGGCGATCRTTACATTCATGATAAAATTAGAGAAGTCAGCCAACCGGTTTTGGACTTTCCTTTTACGAGCATTGAGAAGTACATATCAACGACTTGTAAACTTCCTTTGCGGCTTTTGCTCCACTTTCCATAGCCGACTGGACCGTAGCGCACGTATTTGTGTTTGCATGCTCTCCCGCAAACCAAATTGTATTCTTGATAGGCGTCGCCAAATAGTCACGGTGTGTGAGTACTGGCGCACTTTCGCCCGGACGTCTTGTGCGTGCATTGCATACATACCCAGCACCAACCGAAGGAGAGGAATAAATTCCCAACGTGAACTCGTCTTCTGACCAATCATGAAGGACAAATGATGAGCATGTTGGTGAAGAGGGCTCGAGGAAAACGCTACCTTCATCGTTACTCGACCCAAAAATATGATTGACTTGCGCCAGCATCAGGTCTTTAGCAATCTCGGACTTGGATCTTTCGTCTTTGGCTGCAACCATCTCCATCAGACGATCTCGACAGTTGGCAACGCAGAAACCTGTCAGAAACACACTAGTTTCGTTTCGGCGAAGCCAAATCTGAGAGAAAATTTCTCCAGGACAGAATAGGAGTTCTGTATTTCTCATTAATTTTGAGATACACTTGATGTCAATTCCAACGTTCAAAAGCATATGAGCCTTTATTCCAGAGAACATATTGATGGTATCGATTGCGAGTTGCATGTCGTTAGGGATCTCGTAAGCATCTCTGAAGCTGATGTTTTTAGCTTTCAGAACACCTAGTGGGACAGTCACAATGCATTTGTCGCACACAAAAACTTCCCCGGTTCTTGTCAGAACTCTAACTGGGACATTTCCCCCCTCTTCCSATTGATTGTTTAAAGCACTTCCAATATCTGTAACGGGACACCCTACCTTGATGTTTATTCTTATGCCCGATTTTAAAGATTCCCCTCTCTTGTTGATTTCGGCAATGCGATCAATATAGTAGCTAATAAATTCATTGAAGCAATACTCTAATCGGAAATTGCTTTCGGTATATTCCCAGCTCCATTCTTCTCGACTAGCTTCATGTATTCCCAAGAACTTGTTAGAGGATCCAGCTGTATGGGAATATAAGCTTTCTAGTATGTCTTTGACTGTAATGATGTCTTCCGTACTTGGAATARCCTCTTTCTGAGAAAGATAATGTTCAATAAATTCATCCAGAGACATGTCTCGCTTATATTTGTTGTTGACATCAATGGCACCAGCTGAATCAAACTCTTCGCTTATACTCTGCAAAGTCTGCCAAATATTATTTGCTTGACGGATCAGCTTCTGGAAATGACATTGCTTTGCTCCCGAMTTTGACGTTCTCCTATCAATGAGGTCTCGAGGCTCATGCAATGGACAGCATTGTCCATCAAGCACCACGTATATGTGGGGTGCTGATCTTTGCTCTGAGGACAAAGAAAGGGAGCTTCTCCTTTTCACAAAAGAATTGTTTGATGGATACTCTTCTAATGATGCACAAAGATCAAATGTCTCGTGAACTGTCCATTCTTCGTGATCCTCGATCAATTGATTGGCCATGCTATCCACACCATGRACGAACTCGGCACCAATAGGCACTGACCAAGGCGYAAAGCAATCAACTTTTTTGGACTTCGGTAATTGATCGTTGCTGAACAAAAGTGGGGTTTCCTTGGTTTCGCAGTTGACAATTTCGTCCCGTTCGATTTCTTTCTCTGTGATGACTGTTCGTATTCGTCCACCAACGAATGGACGGGCTTCAATCAATGTAATTGTCAAGGGTGCTACTAATGATCGCGAATCGACATCTTCCATAGAATTATCATCGTACTGCTTTTCTTCTAGGTACTCTTCGGCCAATTTAACAGTAGAGATCAAGCCTGCGATTCCGGCTCCTATCACCACGACATGGTTTGGTTTTTCTTCTTTGGAACATACTGATTCCGAATCGCCGAAGGCATTGCTGATTGTGTCGTCTTTTTCAGCTGGAGTGTCGTTGGACATTGAGTTGGTCATACATTCTTTCATTTCTTGCGTAATATCCTCCCATGGCAAGCCTTGCATGATCTCTGTCTTAGGATTGTTTACCCGAAACCATTTTACGAGTTTGTAGTACCAATTGTCTCTAAACGAATAATTGTCATAGCCAGTCACCGACTGAAAAAAATCTACAACAAAATCATACACAGTTGCGGTTTGTATGGTTGCTCGGCTATCATCGGTCGGGGAGTAGATTAAAAGCATGATTTCGTCGAAACTCTCGGCATCTTCCGATAGAGCTGGTTGTATGTAAGGAAATTTCAGATGGCGATAGCCCAGCCGATGTAAAGTTTCGTGCCGCTTCCTTATCAACGCTGGTGGAGCATCCCCGGCCTCAACGGTGTTGACTTCGGCGAAAATTGCCTTTATTGGCCTCCTCGTGTTCACACTACTGTTGACATTGGTGCTTGACGCCAATGACGAAATATTTTCTTGATGAAGCATCTGCATTGCTTGACACGCAACAGGGTGAAGGCAATCCATGATTCCGAGCCGTCGATATTCTTCTTTTACTACCACATAGGACAACAAGCCGCATTGCGCATTTCGGTAATATTCAAATGCAACACCCGCAACGATTATGAAACTGGTTCTTCCAGTTGATGTATTATCGTTGTTTTTTTGTGCCTTTTGATCGTCTTCCTCTCGTTTGACGACCAACAAAACGTCCATGGTCGGGTACAATTGCGGTGCTCCGTGCTCTTCGATAATGTTTTTGGCTGGATCCAAACAGTAGATCCAATCATCCAAGTCGTCCCGTTCTTCTTCGAGGGGAAAGTTTGGTATCATAAGATCATCATAAAACTGAGTGAGCAACTTCAAATCGAAATATTGTCTCATTGATACCAATTGCAAAGGTATTTCATGGGATTGTATGGATCCCTTTGCCAATAACCGGGCAGAAATGTCTTCGACCGCCTTCGCGGCGGTTTCAGATTCAGTGATGTCGTATCGAATCATTCTTCTCCCTCTCTAATGCGTTGTGTTGCATTTGTCAATYAACTGCCGAGTTATRGGGTGCTTTGAGTCTTCTTTCCTAATATAACGCTGCATGTCGATCGAAGATTTCGTTGAGTGTGGCGGTTAAGCTACCGTAGAATCTCAAWASAGGCAAAAAGTGCATCTCGCCATGCTGAATGCCACTTGATGTGTGGCTACTGTAGGTGTCACACTTCATTTTTCACATACTGTACGTATCGTATGTACGTACTATACCACACGATGGTCCGCAGGATTTATTAGTAATTCGTACGGTACAGTAGAGTMGTACAAGCAGTAGAGTACTCTTACTCGTATCTATGATCATACCGGTATGTTGTCCGTTGTTCGTTCCTACCAGTACCGTATCGTACCATATGKACGAAKCCAATTCGTACACTTGTCAGGAATACTAGGTACGAATTTTGAATTTTCCTAATTGAGTAAAATTCCCTATTCCAAAACTCACGCTAAGCACCCTGATTTGGGAGAAACCCGTCTCGAATCCAATTCCTGTGTGGATTTGGATTCGAAGATTTCAAAATTCTTTCTCGACACCGACGACAACGACAACACCATTCTTCCATCAATCATCAATCGTGATCTTTGAGAGAAGTACGATTGCTCACAAATTTTGACGCCTACCCTWTACTTCTCATTCCACAGAACGTTTGCATCGACCATACTTGTAAAAAACACCCGAGAACGTCGCGTCATTATCTCTTGAGAGTAACCACTTCCTTTACCGCCAAAACAACCGCAATGGTTTTCACCAAAATTGCGAACCCCTTGGTGACGCGGTCGATCAACAGCAATCATTTCCATCGCCACATTGCATCTTTTTCTAGAACCTCTTCAGCATGTTATATCTCCTTGCATCAGAAAGAATATTGGTCGGGGTTGAGAAGGATGTTCATGAGTACATCATCTTTCCCGTCACGTTTGTTTTCTTCGGAGAGCGATAGCAGGTCGCCCTTGGACGAACAAGATCCGTCTGTGCTAAAGGCGAGATTTAAGGAGCGCCTACGCGAAGAACGAAGAAAGTCCTTGATGGGTGGAGGACAAGACAGAATTGATAGACAACACAGCAGGGGCTCACTGACAGCTCGAGAACGACTGGAATTACTTTTCGACGAAGGATCCTTCCAAGAGTTGGATGCATTCAAGACGCACAGATGCAAAGAATTTGGAATGGACGACAACAAAACGCAATTCCCTGGGGATGGGGTGATAACGGGACACGGAAGAGTAAACGGTCGCTACGTATATGCATTTAGTCAAGGTTTGTGCTCAAGTTGTGATGTCTTATTTTGACCATTCGCGTGTACCGTGAATTGTCAGAAAATGAGGAATGACATTCCTGGTTGGTTCAAACAATATCAACAAATCAATCCTTGTGATTCACTGTACTCATTTAGCATGTTGCTACTCAAATTATTTCGTTCAACTCTACTTAACTAACTTGCATGATATTGCCGGGCAATCTTCTGGATGCAGATTTCACCGTTTTTGGTGGAAGCCTTAGTGAAACAAATGCCGAAAAGATAGGTTAGTGAAATTTCCATTATAATTTATGTTCTCTGCCATTAGATCGGTGTATTCTCGGTTGATAGCTAACAAAAACGATATGAACTCATCTATTGCATAATTGGACCCCTTTTCAATAGTTAAGATAATGGAAATGGCGAGACGAGTCGGGGCCCCCATCGTTGGACTGAATGATTCTGGAGGAGCTCGCATCCAAGAAGGAGTGGATTCATTGGCAGGATATGCAGACGTCTTTTTGTCAAACGTTGATTCATCTGGCGTCGTTCCACAGATATCAGTAGTCATGGGACCTTGTGCGGGAGGAGCTGTATACAGTCCAGCCATGACGGATTTCATTTTCATGGTAGAATCCTCCTCGTAAGTTCCGTGATGCAAGATTTCAGTCTGCGCTCGTTATCCTGCATATGCATTGGAAGTAGGTATTTCATTCTACGAGTTCACCAGTGCCGTCTTCTTTCTTTCCCTCTCTCCTCCAGGTACATGTAAGGATAAAAAATGATTTTGCTTTGGTACAAATCTATTACTCTTGGGACTTTCTTTTACCACAGTTACTTATCTTGTTTTCTACTTTTCATACAGGTTTGTCACCGGCCCTGATGTTGTTAAGACCGTTACGAATGAAGATGTCACGAAAGAAGATCTTGGAGGATCGAAGGTTCACGTCAGTAAAAGTGGTGTGGCACATGGGAAGTTTGAAAATGATGTCGCTGCAATGAAAGGAATGAGGCGATTTCTAGACTTCTTACCTAGCTCAAATGACAAGGCGACACTACCAATCAAAGAGTCGACCGATCCACCAGACCGTTTGGTTCCAGAAATAGAGAACTTGGTGCCCGACGACCCGAATACGCCATATGATATGAAGGTACGAGATACTGTGCCGTTGTTCGCCACTAAGGAAAAGTATGCTGACCCAATTGACTCATTTTAATTTTCTTGTTTTCGAAGGATGTRATTCGGCAGATCGTGGATCACGGTGATATTTTCGAAATAATGCCTGAAATGGCCCAAAACATTGTGGTTGGGTTTGCTCGGATGGACGGGCACACCGTAGGAATTGTTGGAAATAATCCGTTGACCTTGGCCGGATGTCTCGATATTAACGCTAGTAATAAAGCTGCTCGATTCGTTCGCTTCTGCAATTCGTTCAATATTCCAATCGTTACCTTCGTCGATGTTCCTGGTTTTTTGCCTGGAACGGAACAAGAATTCGGCGGAATCATACGGCATGGAGCTAAGCTTCTTTTTGCGTATGCAGAAGCATCAGTCCCCAAAGTGACAGTAATTACTCGTAAAGCGTACGGAGGTGCATACGACGTAATGGCAAGCAAGCATCTTCGGGTTGATTCCAACTACGCATGGCCTGGTACAGAGATCGCCGTGATGGGAGCGAAAGGAGCTGTAAATGTTTTGTATCGGGGCAACGTAAGTTCACCAAGAAGACGGGACTCGTGGGAAGAGAAAGCAGTAAACTTGCTTTCAGACATGCCGCTTTGAAAATACTTCCTAACCCCTTGCAATTCTAATTGTCAACCAGGAAAATGTCGAAGAACACATCGCGGAATATACTTCAAAATTTGCAAACCCAATGACTGCCGCCCAAAGGGGATTTGTAGATGACGTCATTGATCCTCGAGACACAAGACGCATCTTGTGCAACGATCTCCGTCTGCTTCGAACTAAATCCATGCCTGAGATTAAGAAGAAACATTCCAATATTCCATTGTAACAGATATAGTCTTCTATTCTCACTAATTACAAACTCTTATCTACCTTTTGAAGCTTTCTTAGATTTGTAGATTACTGAAATATAGCTTGGGTATAAAGATCAACATGGACTGTTGAACGATACGTCAGCTGTACGGTCCCCAACAGAACGCAAAAATTAGATTGGGAGTAGTTAGTAGTAACACTAGTTTTAGTTCACAGAAAAGGGCAATAGACTAGAGCAAATGTCCATCTTTCACAGAAAATACTTCTTTCTGGCAAAATAATGAGTCCTGTACAAAAGTCTGATGCAAAAATTGCAAAAATCTTTACATCAMATTGAATACTGCTAAAATTTGAAAAGGCAAAAAGATCTTCAGTACCTCAATTTTTCAGTTGTCAATTTTCTCATTTCATAGTATGATACTAACTGTATTAGTGGCAATACTGCTACTAGTACTATTTTTTACCACTGGTACTACAAAGGAGAAGCCTTCTTGATGATCTCTTGTGCTGAAACACACTTACCACCTCCTTCTGATACTAGTAGTAGTACATTACAACTGATCCAGAGGGCAAGAAGAAGTGTATAGTTATTACTACTACTATTGATGTGTGTCAATCTTACCTGGCACTCATAATGAYGACATGTTTTCTGCGGATTGTATTGTCTTCTTCTTCTTCAACTATAGTAATAGTATTTTTGTTGTGTTGTTAGTAGTATCTTCTGTCTAGTACTAACACCTTTCATTTTTCTCTTCCTTTATTGAAAATAGTAGGAGAGCAGTGGGCAGTGACAATTGTACTACACACCAGCAGGAGTACTAGCTACTACTAGTACTACTATTCAAGAAATTTAAGTTCACGACAACACAACAAATATTGGCATTCAACTGACTACTATGAGTGTTTCTTGGTGGTACTGTTTGGCAGAGATCAAAAATCGAACTATTCACCAACTTAGCCTTGTGTACTTTGGAAGGTCATGCCTAGTATGGCAAAATGGTGGCCCACAAAATTATGACTCGTAATCTGATAGATTGAACACGATAGAGTACTAGTATAACCTCAACCTACTAGTACTAGTAGTACCGTTATCACTAGTAAAATATCGTTGTCCCTATGACCACCTTGTTACCGTTTGCTTCTWATCGTTTCAGTAGAAGACGAGGTTTCATTAATTTCTAATGTTGTCTACAATGTACAAATTTCTTTAGGAAGGCCATTTTACGACCTATTTATTGCAATCCCTTCGAGGTGTCTCGGCGACTTGTCTTTATGGACGTGTCGGTGAATTACGGTACGGTAGACTTCGCATCAATCTTCAAGGGTTCCGGTGTTGATTTTTTAMGTGCAAACAATAATASAAAGTACTGTAGTGCTGTATCACGAACGACAATCACGAGTGGTTTGTGAATACAGTAAACTTACTCAACTGTAACGATGAGTACCAAGTACAGTACGTACAGTACAACACGAATTAACCTCAAATGTTACTGTATCAGGGTAAAAATTTCATTCCTGTTTTCTTTTCTAAATAAGGATCAGGTAATTCTGACSATGATCGACAGATTCATTCAAATTCTTGTAGCATTCTACCGGTACCTGGTACCGTATGGTACGACCAGCAGATTTCGTAGAAGAATGGGAACTGACATCAGTAACCATTGATATTTTCTAAAAAATCTTCATCTGCTCTGTTTCGATAGTTCGGATTGTGGAGAAGGTTCGGTACACAATTAAATTAAAGTTTTCGACTCCTTAGAAGCGGTCCAAAATCCAGAATTTTTATGATGACACCATTATATTTTTTCGGTGCAAAAGCAATTGTCTTGCTAGGGGGTAAGATGTCATCGAGGCCCATTAACGTAATCTCCATGTAGCTGACGTCCATTCAATAGTTCTTTTTTTCCCCSGCTCCTTTCTATCACCATCAATCCAAATCCAATAAGTGCAATTTTGTAACCTTTGAATTCCTACAGAAACCATTGGATTGCTTCTTCTTCTGATTAGGCACTTTCTCTTGACATTTARAGAATYTTTTGTGATCTCCATTGTTTTAACTCGAGAGGTGACGCACAACAWTGTTTCCTGAGTTCTTTTCCAGACTGATGCCTCTTTTCCCTTTGGAACTGAAAAATYACTGATCTGAAGTTCTTCCTCAAAAACTAGAAGTTATGACGAAATTTTCCACGATTTTTGTTTTTAATGAACATACTAAGTCTCAAGCAAATATTACTTAACACATTTTCTGAAACTCATACCATGTTCCGGTAGATTGTCGGCTCCAATTCAGTTCTGTTCCTTTATGAGGASCACGCCTTCCTCATCGTTCTCGTGTTGTACCGGCCTGGARGTGGGAAGATTTTTGGCCGAACGCCAATAGATGATAATCGCTGTTTGTTGTCCGCACCATAAAAGTTGCATGTGGTACATTCTACCCCACCCGACGATGGCAACCCTGGTTTGATCCAATCAACTCCATTCGATCCAACACCTAACACAGTTTCCCGCACTAGCCTGAGAAGCAGTTTCCCCTCACTAACTGGAGAAGCAGCGCATCCAAGATGATGTCAACTCTAGATACACTCGACATTGACATCGGGAGCAATCCAAATGTCTTGTTCGGACAGCAATTAAATACTAATGTGAATATAAATAGTGATGAATATGCACGGTGCAACCGGTGTGGTTATGGCGGATGTGATGTTCGATTTCTTAGTTGCGGCTGTACCCTACATGCGTGAGTGACATAAAGGAAGTGATTTCTTGAAAGAAACGCAAGCTTTGCCCTTGAAGGCTTTTCACGTTGTGCTTTCCCCTTACCTTGTCCTTTGTTACCACGAACTCAATTCGTTCCTCTTCAACACTTTCCGCAGGCGATGCATGGTACTCAACTCCGATGGTCCCTTGAAGAACTGTCCCTCTTGTAGCCGCCCGGTTACCGGCATGTCACTCTTCCCAATGTCCTTTCGGGAGATCGACGAGGCTCGCAAGAACAGCCAAAGCCTAGCGAACGCCAACCGCGGGAAGAACAGAAAGCGCAAGGGCGCGCCAGGACAAATAAGTGACATTGACACCGTGAATGGTGTTTATGTTTCTGATCGTCGCACAGGTCGATGGACAACAGAAGAAATGGCCTACTGTGATAAGCTGATCGCAAAATTTGAATCTGGGGAACTTCCAATATCTTCGGGTCTCAAGTTGAACGAGTTCCTTGGAAACATGTTGAAGTCCAAGCAGTCTCGTCTAACAAAAAAGATGAAGAACGCGAAGTTGAGTTCGAGAACATTCCAGCGTTGTGCACCCGGCATCATGGACAACAACGAGGTTCGAGAGTTTTCCGAACTCGAGGACTTGTTCTTTCAATCCATTCAATGCCAACAGGAACGTGCAGAGATCAAGTTCCACATGCAGAGAGAATGGCGCGAACAATTTAGCCTCTACTGCTCTTCCGTTTCCCAACCCCTAGATGCCGATTCTTGGTTAAGCAGTGTGGAAGAAATGGACAGACGATCTTCGCACGCCAAGGATGCTGCCAGGATGGCGAAGCGAAAACTGATGATGGGTTTCGCACTTCGAACAGACAGCATGAACCCCTGCAACGGAGTGATTATTGAGAAGACACCATCTGATCAGCGCATTGCTCTCGGTACGCACGGTATCGAAAACGATATCGATGAACAGAAAGAGATCCTTCAGCTCCTGACCGAAGAAGCAAATCAGATAGGTACCACTGACATCAACGGAAAAAGCAGCCTTTTGCATTCCGCTCCCTTCTTGGCGAAAGCCGTTGTCTACCTAAAAAGACACGATGTGCCTTTTGAGCATGTTGAGCTCTGGGTACCTTCCTTTGTCCCTCAGGCGAACGGACAAACCGCTGATGGCGCCGCTTCTAACTGCCGCCTGTGTTTTGCTGGTAGTGCCACAGTGGACGAGGTAGTTGAGGAGGGTTCTAAAACAAAGAAACCCCTCTCTCAGCAAAGTCAATTTAGTTTGCAAGCCTTCGGGGATTACAGCCAAAAGTTTTCCTTCGATGTTGGCTGTGGTCTGCCAGGACGCGTTTATGAAAGTGGGCGTCCAACATGGGAGCAGAGTGTTCAAAATGCACCACACCATCATTTTGAACGCTGCGGGGGAGCTTTGCAGTGGGGTATTAAGACCGTATTGGGAATTCCAATTGCGAGTCCAAATGTTGGGCGAATCGTCGTGACACTGTATTCGTTGCACGATCGTCCCAAGGATCAAGATCTTGTCGGGCGATTATCGGAGGAATTTACCAGAGTAAGTCATCATGTTTTCCAGTTCAGGTTCTCTTGTTTATCTATTCCAAACGACAAGATATCGCTAACGCGAATTATTGATTGTTCATTATTTGCATTACAGCTTCTACCTTCCCCAAAGTGGAAGCTGGTGGTTGATATCGGTGAACCTCCACCTCAACCGCAGCAAGTCGGATCCACAGGGACAGGGTCATCCGCTGACATGAACGGAGTGGACAAGGGCTCAGAAACCGTAAAGGATGACACTGGGCGTGATCCACGTATAGACGATGTTGTCTCTCTTCTTGGAGAGCTCATGCCGTCAGATCCAAACTCTCCATTAGCACCTTATCTCTCGGGATTCATGTCCTTGAGATTGCTTTTGCTTCGATCTTCTCGATCACCAGAGGAAGAAGATCGAGCACGTACTATGCTTGATTCGTACACATCCTACTCACAGGGTGCTAGATCAAAGGCGGATATAGGGATCATGTTGGCCCGCGACTACATGTTCCTATCACAGAGCAATGGCGCCACCAATAACACAATTCAACAACCACAACAACAACATCCAATCCAACTTCAACAGCAACAAGCCAATTTTTTTAATCTTGGGCAGGGTAGCTCTGCAACTCTGTCCGGCAATTCTCTCGAGTTTGATGTTCACAATTCACCTATGCTTGGCCCCATCTCTGCCAATGACACTTTATCTATCATCTCGAACTAATTTTTTTGATGACGAGTCTTCACCAGTTTTCAACTCGAGCATTTTTATTTTGCTTTGTGATACATCATCCATTTTCCATCCATTTATCGATTCAACATTTTAATTTCGTGTTGGCCAATTTTACAACAATCCATCTCACAAACGGTTACGAAGTGTTACGAGAAATTTTATTTATAATTTTACATCTGAACTTTCAATTTTTCCTTTCAGATGATCAATTGATGTACTAATTTTAACGAACAAACAAATAAATCCAATTTTATTTTATATTTTTTGACAAATATAGTGTTGACAAAATGAGAAAAAGTTTCGTAATTCTCTTCACGAAGTCCTGTGATGAACGATCTCGGTCGGCTTCCTTAGTCGCTCAGATATTTTCCGCGATCTCTGAAGGTTGAGAGTCAACTCAATTATTTCTATTGCAGTCAGTTAGGATCTTTGAAAGGCTAAATCAACATTTYTAAGGTGCCCTTGTTGCAGAGGTAAAACCAAAAAGTGATTATCTTAAGTGTTACGAATGAGTATTCGTAGCTTGAAAAATCTAGAAAAAATTGTTACCCAATTCCCTTTTTATCATTCTGTAAGGAAGAAATGCCGCCCGCGTGAACCATTTGATGTTGCTGTGCAAAATGACTCAACGCGGCAATTCCGTTTTGACTTATCGTATTCTGACCATTTGGGGTTGCGTGAGTTGGAAAATGTCCCAAAGACGAAATTGTGCCTTGCACATGATTAGCAGGTGTTGGGACGAGGGTGTTGTTATTGGTATTGGTGTGTACAATTGGCGCTGGTGCGGTTGATATCGACGCAGGAGCAATCGACACACCAGGATTTTGGTTCTGATGTACAGGGTTAGATTGTGCAGGGTGAACTCTGGGCACTTGAGTATGCGCTTGCATTTGTTGTGCAGCAGGGAGTATATTGTGTTGTTGATGCTGCTGCTGAATATTTTGTAGGCAATGAACTTGGCCCAATTGTTGTTGTTGTGGCTGTTGATGCTGAACCTGTTGAATAGGTTGCMGTGGCTGGGTGTTATGTTGGATGATTTGTTGCTGTTGATGCAACGATTGATGATTTTGGGGCATCACGGCAGTGTGCTGGCTTGAAGTTTGTGTCAAAAGCATGTAATCTCTCGCAACCATCCATGCAGTTTCAGTGCTATTTCTCCCCGAAGACAGATACGACGAGTAAGAATCAAGCATTGTGGTTGCTAGCTCATTGTCTTCTGATGTCTTGTTGCGTTTCAATAAGAGTAGACGAAGCGCTGTAAATCCTGGAAGATACGGGGAAAACGGAGAGTGACGATGTGTTGGAATGTTTTCTGCCAACAGCTTCAACATATCTGGTATCCTCTTGTCATTCGTTTTACCGTCCGGTTTCGGAGGAGCGGACCCAACATCGACGACAAGTTTCCATTTAGGTGTCGGCATGAGCTGCAAAGAAATAAAATGGTGATTAGTACATTTGTTAAAAACCTTTTGGAAAAAATTGGTAGCCCTCTCACGGATTTCTTTTCTCTTGAAGGAGTTGGGGACGGGAATAAAGAACAAAAATCTTACCTTCGTCAGCTCATCAGTTACACGTCGTACCATTTCTGGGTCACGCGTCCTGTCGCTCCGTGAATACAGCAGCATTACGATCCGTCCCACGTTCGGACTCGGGATAGGCACGCCCAGCACAGTCTTCACACCCCATTGGGCTGCTCCACCACACCTCTCGAATTGGTGGCTGGGTGCATTTTCCACTCCTTGTTCCCACGAACATATTCCCGAGCTATAAACCCGACCAGGAAGACCGCAGCCGACATCGAAGGAGAACTTGGAGCTATATTCTCCAAATGAGTAAAGGTCGAACTTTATGTTAGTACACAAGGGAATGGCACGCCCACCTCCCGATGGTATTTCTGTATCGGTACTAGCATACCCAGCAAAACATAGGCGGCACTTCTGCTCTGCTCCGCTTTTGTCATCGGTACCCATCAAGTTTGGCTCGTTGTCTTGTGAAACAAACGATGGTACCCACGCATCAACATGTTCAAAAGGGAGCTGATGCCTTTCTATGTATTGGATGACTCGTCCCACAAAGGGTGACGAAAAGTCCTTTATCGATCGTGCTCTGTTTGCTTGCTGCTTATTTTTTTGAGACGACAATAAGGATGACTGGTTAGCCATGGTAGTAATAGTGTTCATTGCCGAGTGCCCCGAAGACATGACTTCGTCACTTCTATGCCCATCCGACATCAAAGATTTTTCGATGAAAACGCCTCGTTCTGGATTCATCGCATCTTTCGTCAAAGCATATCCCATCATAACCTTCCGTCGTGCCATTCGTGCCGCGTCCTTCGCTTGCGAGGCTCTCCGATCTAGTTCCTCAGCACTTGACAACCATGCGTCTGCCTCAAGTTTCTGTCCCATGGAAACGCAGTACGTACTAAAGAACTCTCTCCATTCCTTCTGCATATGAAATCGTATTTCTGCCCKTTCCATGTCACACTGTATTGACTCATAAAATGCCACTTCTAACTGGGAAAAGCTTTTCGCATCTTCGTCATCCACAACAAATCCAGCATTAGGTTTGTAGGTTTTGGCGCTCAGTTTTGCATTTTTCATCTTCTTCGTCAGTCGTGATTGTTTCGACTTGAGCATGGTGGACAAGAAGTCGTTGAGTTTTACGCCTTCGGAAATAGGCAACTCGCCTTTTTCGTAGGCTGTAATCAGTTTGTCGCAGTACTCAGTTTCTTCTGCCGTCCATCGTCCAGTACGCAGATCGGATCCATCGCCAGACTGATCGTCTGTYCCGTTGCTTCCAAGAGAGTTGGATGGATTCAGTCTGGCAATGGTCGCATTTTTTCGTTTCTTYCCCCTTTTCGAACTAGGAGCCATGCTCGCAGCAGCAACTCTTGCCTGGTCGATCTCACTGAAGTCCATCGGCAGCAGGTATATTGAGCTTAAAGCGGTATGGCACGAAGGACAGTTCGTCAGGGGACGATTTTTACTGACTTGCAAACACCTCTGCGTCGACACAAGAAGAGACACCATTATGAGCAAGAGAGAAATGGTCAGCAACGTAAACATGATATGAGGGAGAGGGAAAAGCAAAAAGAAATAGTGAGCGACAAGCAAAGTGTTTRCAGAGATGTACAAGTTGTTCACAGACATTATTGCGTCTTCTCATTTTCCACTCCAATGATTTTTCAAACAAGATACGAGGCGCTCAATCGAACACATACCGCGTGGAAAAGACACCCGCACGGCTTGATCTGTAGATCACATCCAACGTGATGGCAACGGCGACATGCGTTCGAAGCGAAAGACAAAGCTTGCTGCTGCTGTGGGTTCACGGCAAAACCATTAGGAAAGAATCCAGGAGGACCGTGGGAACTCCCCAAGACAACGCCGTTATTCATCGTTGCTTATCGTGACAGGGCGCAGACAATGATCCAAATTCGCCGGGAGGATGTGCGGTCTACTACGGATGAGATAAAGCCCTGAAATGATGTCGTTCAGGGTTTTCGGAACGACAAGAAAAAAAAGTTACAATTCGAAGGAGCACATCGGACGGAAGATAGCTCATTCATTTGTGGCGTAGTCTTCWAACTGGTAAATACTGTACAGGGAACAGCGTTTGATGGATAGTTTTGAACGGGTAGCTAAGTTGTTTATCAGAAAGAACTGCCGGCAGTTCAATGGACGAYAGGGTCAAATGATTTAGAACTATTTGCAAACCATTCTCAAAAGATGTTCCGTATT
This sequence comes from Pseudo-nitzschia multistriata, assembly GCA_900660405.1. NCBI lineage: Eukaryota > Bacillariophyta > Bacillariophyceae > Bacillariales > Bacillariaceae > Pseudo-nitzschia > Pseudo-nitzschia multistriata. The sequence continues at coordinate 32,444 of CAACVS010000127.1, forward strand.
GTAAATTATAGCGTARGGTAAGACAATGAGCATCCCCTCGAAAAAATTATGAAAAATGTTCCCTTGATTTCTTCCGTAGGTACTGTTCGATTTTTTCCTCGCGACCAAAAAACTTCATTATAGTTGTGAAACCGAAATTATACANCCCAGAGAGCAAAAAGTACCTCCTCATGGGAAAAGAATAAGAGTTTTTAAGGATTCGCGCGTGCCCTTTTTCGGGAAGCTCCATCTCAGCAACCAGTCGTTGTCTGACAGTGTTCGACATATCCAAAGATGCAGGAAAAAGAGTACTATGACTAGTTTGCAGTGTCATTGTCAAGCAATGACTTGCTATCGAGAAGAAGCTTCCCAAAAAAGGGCAGCGTATGTATTTTTGATAGTTAGAAATAATCAGTTTTAGATATGCCTGCCGTTATTTCGACTCCCCTCTCTGAAGGACGACTTGYGGGCGTGACTAACAAAAACTAGCTTGAAATTTTTGGATGACACTTGCTTTTTTCTGTTTGTACTGTTAGAATATATATGCCTTAACCAAAACTTTAAAGGTCGAATTAAAGCCAATTTTATCTTGTATGCGTTAATGAACACCATGGCTATATTCGTCTTGTTATAAGCTTTCGATCCATATATACATTGATAGCAGGGGTTACACACRTTCCCACAGAGTCAAAACTGCTCCTCCTGATTCTTTTCCCATGAGGAGGTAAGTAATAATTTGAAGTTCTAAACTTCGATTTGAAGTTATGAACTTTTGCTGGTACATCATGTACCAGGTTCTACTGAGCTARWTTTTTAAAATGACTGAATGGACAAATCAGGATTCCCCTCAAAACAAAACAAATGGTTCAGGGCAATTTAAAATGGTTTGAGSTGATTCAATCATGAATCAATCATGAATGCCATCCAAAAACTAGCTCAGTAGAACCTAGTAGACTTTCTACGTGAAGTTCTTAACTTCAAATCAAAGTTTACTAGAACTTCAAATTAAAACTTTTTGCTCTCTGGTGGGTGAGAGCACTTGCGCCCCGCACAAAATGATGTGCAATTGTTACAAACTTGTAGTATGTTTAGGTCTGTTTTAAAGATTTGTACTGGGCATTGAGCAATGATACAACAAAACTTTTCCCGTGATAATAACCAAGACCTCAACTGCGTACTACATTTTCTGGTACGTTTTGGTTACATGAGTAACATCACTGAGATGGAGAGCTTTAGCTTAAGATTGAAGTGAGCTTCTTACTCCAAGTACTATCTTCAATATCCCCACCAACAACAAGCAACAAGCTCTTGAGCTTGTTGCTGGGGATGTTGATATTACTAGTACTACTACTAGTACTACTTCTATTACTAGTAGCCCTGAGCAAAAGGCAGCAGTTATTTGTTATGTAATTGTTGAAAGAGCTCAACATTACCATGATGTACTAATGCAGACAACAAGGAAAACTAATTGCTGATATGCAGGAGCCCCTGATATGGATAATTCTCCCTGATAGTAGTACGGAGGACAATTAATTGCTGATATGGAAGTTGCTCCTCCATGATCCGGATATTGATTAATAATTGCTCATATGAAGGATACTCCCTGATATGGATTTTGATTAGTTGCTGATATGGAGGACACTCCCTGATATAGAGGATGCTTCTATACAATAGACTTGCTGATACAGAGGACACTCTTGCTGATACAAATTGGGTTCTTGCTGATTGATACATCATACTAGAAAACTGTGATTTCTACTACTGTATTTTCTACATTACCAGTTCGTAATACTAGGTTCCCAAATAATTTTCTTTTTTGTACTTAACAGTGTACCTGTTGAGGTGTTGTGTGTGCCTTGTCCTCACAAGCCCATGGATATATTTTTGCTTTTTCCAGAGGACCTAGGGGAGCAAAAATTCTATTTTCAGACCTAACCAATAGCAGAATCATAATCTATGTAAAATTTTGTCTAATAACGTGCTTCCTGAAGGTCATATATATTGATCTCTGCTCCAAGACAAGCCTTGAACCAGTTCTGCAAGCAAGAAGTTAAGAACAAATGCCCAYGGACCTTAACAAGAACCAAGAACAAAGCAGTTATCGCAGGTGAAATAATATATAACAAGGAGATCTAGAAATGCCCATTGCAGAAACTAAATACACAGTCTGCTTCTCCTACTACCAGGGCRCAGTCCACCCAGCAAAGCACAAAGAAATTCACCAACAAATCAAGAAGGAAATAAAGAGAATCTTGTGGGTTGGTACACTTCAAAATGGAAAATGGTTCTGGTGGCCCAATCACAAAAAACATAGAATCAACCTAGGACAAACCAGCTTCGAGATCCTAAACCATTGCACAGACATCTTCCCCTACCTCAGGGGGGCTTGCCACAAGAAATCTGGAGGAACTCATTGGGAAATCAAGGAAGTTCAGACCAAACTTGCCCCTGAAAACTGCCCATTTTACCCCAAAATCCCTTGTTTTGCCAATTTTGGTACATTAGATTTTAGTCCAGCCAGTCATTACTGGTAAATACTAGTAATACTACCCATGCTTTTTAAAGGCCCTGTAGGACTCCAAGCTAGCTCTAGCTAATTTAGGGAAAAGAAGATAAACATGAACTGTACAGAGATATTCATGAGGTTTGGTTGCATCACTGTGAGTAAAAATTTTGTGCAACCATCAATACACATCCTTCCAACTTTGTTTWAGTAGTAGATAGTAGTATTGCAAATATTGGTCTGAGGATGAGGAGCAACTTCTCCTCCTCCATATTATTAGACATCCTGCCTTACAGGTCAAGAACATTTGAAACATCTTACTCATATACATCATATTCAAGAATTCACAGCGGGTGGTGACGAAAGTCTGCACTCTGTTTGAAATGAAATCACAGACTTGTCCATCCCGCACTCACCTGTTCCCAGAGGATATGGAAGCCTTCTTATCAACTGCATCTACTTCCATGCTCACATATTATCATCAAGTCTACRAGAAGACGATTCTAGCAAGTGTCAATCAAGCGTCGAGCACTTCGGTCTCCAACACTTGCCCTATTACCCAGTACTTTATGCCAATGGTGCCTCATAGTAAGCAACCACTGGAGAGCATCACACAAGATTCACTGGTCTTTGACGCCTACTCCAAAAAGAAGCGACACAAACAACCAGTTGTGCCAGATACTTCTTTGGCTCATCCTGTCAATTCTTCCAGTTTACTTCAAACCAAGCTCAGTCAATACTTTTAATTCCAGTGAAACAAACCCCTGTTCGCACTTCCACTAACACTCCTTGGAGGGAAATGCCGCCCCCTGGAGCAGCTAGAAGCATTCTTTCCACCAAAAGATACGGTTCTGGCCATGTAGCGCCTCTTCTAGCTCACGAGGTTGTTAAAAATAATATTAAGAATTTTTTTTGTTTTCATCATATTCAAGAATTCATATTCAATTCATATTCAATTTATATTCAATTTCTTGTTATATTCAATTTCTTATATTCTACTACTACTACTACTACTGCTGCTGCTGCTACTACTACTTCCTCTTTTTCTTCTTCTAGTAGGGCTAGTACTAGTAGTAGTACCTACTAGGGCTTGTACTAGTATTTATCAACAATAGTACTACTAAAAATGATTGTTGTCGCAATGGTGGTCACCCATGATGAACAAGATAGTACTATGTGATGTGGTAGTACTACTACTAGTAGTAGTTAAAAATAAAGAGCTACTACTTCAGGCAGTGTCTACTACCTAGTGGTACAACTAGTGCAGCGGTTTGGGGATTTGCTGGTCCTAGCTACTAGTAGTTTGAATGCTATTTAGTGAGTGGTGTTGTGCATGTCGTGGCAATAATAATACAAATAATAGTGCACTTTGAGTTGCATTCATTTGACTACTAGTACTCTAGTATTTGACTAGTAAGTGGTGGTGGTGCTGGTTCTATTGTTCAATTATGCACTTAACCACGTGTCGCTTCAAGGCAGCATTGGTACATTCCATTTACCATACGTATAGTATGTATGGTAGATAGATAGCTATGGGAGTACTGGTATGTAGTTTGAATCAATATCAGCAGGGCTACCCCCACCAGATAAGAAGAAATAAATATTTACGTGTAGAACTGCTGCTGGTGGTGTACAGGGGGGCCTGGGTGTTTTGCATCTTTTTTCCATCTTTGATTGGTTTGCTGATCTATTTTCAACCATCAGCAATTACTGTAGACTGTAGTCCAGCCACTTAGCCGGAATCAAGCTCTGCTTGTAAGATTATTAGTAGTAGTACCAGTATCTACTACTAGTAGTACTAGTACTACTTAAACTCGTATTAGCCGGAGTACTGCTACTACTTGTACCGTACTACTTTTACCGATGGGCACGACTAAAAATACCGGTAGTACCTCAAACATGCCCTCCGTGTTTTGCTGCCGAGCTCAAAAGAGCTCGTGCGGTTTCTTTCCGCAACATGTGTCATTTGAGCAATTTCGTACTACCCCTACCATACCTTCTTACCAGCACTGCTCGTAACCATACTGTACGAGCACGACAATGTGAATGCAAGGAGACTTAATTAATTACTGTACCTTGCACATCACTGAAGCCATTTGTACTCCATKTTTGTTGCCTATCAGGAGTACGAAACAATCAGCAGATTTGAATAAGGATTTGGAAAAAGGATTTATTTTCCATAGAGCGACAGAAGCAAAGCGGGGATTTGAAGTTTCAAAAAAAAAAACCAATTGACCCAGATATTGACCTCATTCGTCAGTGAGGACAGCGGTATTGGCTTTTATCCTTCGATTCAAAGCCAACCGTCAACATTTGAAAATCGAAGTATAAGGTCTCACAGACAAAACATGGAATCTTCACTGAATGCTCGCCTGACCTTTGAGCAGGTACGGGCCAGTGGAGAACCATGTCGACCACTAGAGTTTCCACCCCCACAAGTGGGTAAAGGGATTCGTGTGAGAGCTTTAGTGATCGATTCAAATACGGGTGAACGAAGAGGATGGTCAATTATTCACCGAGAAGATTTTGGAATTTCTAGTAAAATTGCGAATGGCCACTGTGAACCGCAGTTTGTCGCATACGCACCTAGCAGACAACTGCAAACGGCAATTTATGGGTCGGTATGGGCGTGCGTTGTTCTTAAACGTCACTATGGCGTAGCAGCAAATAATGACGCAGCTATAGCGGTTGGAATTGAACCAGGAAGTCCATGCGCCCCCATTGTATGGGAAACGACGAACAGATTCGTTGCAATAAAAATGGTGGAGTGGGCTAAAGTACAACAAAGTCGTGGTGCCTTACTTGAAGACCCGATAAAGGAAATAGCAGCGATGCAATATATTGGAAATACGAGTCCTCATTTACTCGGACCGGTAGAAGCTTTGCAGGACAACGACTGTCTCTACAACATTATGCCGTACTGTAATGGAGGTGATTTGTTTGGTGTTGTCGTTAACTATGCCCAAGAAAGCGGCGGAGAGAGGGGGATGCCAGAGCCTGTTGCGAGGTATTGGTTTCGACAAATACTCAAGGTACGTGTCATTCAAAGCTATGTGGTAGGAAATCGAAATCTACGTTGGAAAAAGCAATGTGAATAGTTGACTGCAACCTTCGTTATGAATAGTAGGCAGGGACAAACATATTGCTGCGGAGTATCATTTTACTTTTCTCTTACATGTATCCTTCATTTTATTCTTACTTTTTTCACAGGGACTTTTCCATCTRCAATCGGTTGGTGTCTGCCATCGTGATTTGTCGTTGGAAAATATCCTTGTCGATAACGAAAATTGTCTCATAATTGATATGGGCATGTGCCTCCACGTGCCTTACAATGATCCAGCGATCCCAGGTAATGTGGTTGATGCAAGGAGAGGAAGTACTCGTCGACTGATGCGACCACAAGGAGTATGCGGCAAACACAATTATATGTCCCCAGAGGTCTATGCAAATACGGGGCCCTTCGATGGTTTTGCAATTGACCTCTGGTCAACTGCGGTAATTCTTTACATAATGTTTACCGGCTTCCCTCCGTATGAAATGGCAGATATGAGAAACAAGCGCTTTGAGATCATTGCAAAAGGGCGCCTAGTTCAACAACTGGAAGAGTGGGATGTCCATCTTTCAGAAGATGCAGGTGACTTACTCCAAAATATGATGAAAGTTGATCCGAGAGAAAGGCTTACTCTCGCCGAGGTAATGTCTCACCCTTGGGTTGTCAATGGTGATGTACAACCACCTCCACCACGACAGTCATTTCACTAGGCAAATACGGGGAATCTTCTCTACAGCATGCTAAATTGGAACCGTCGAAGACCAACTCGTGTCGAACTCGTCTCCCTTAGAGTATAGGCCTCCMCCGCTACGGTGATATAGTATACTTGAAAAGTTGGATAATGCGGGGAATCTTCTCCAAAGCATACTCAATAAAACCCAAGATAAAAGCGGACACTCGCTGTTGGTTAGGGTTGTAAAACTTCACCATTGCAACCACATCAAAGATTCTGAAGATCATTTATGTAGATAAAGAGTGTTACACGGAACAGTAATAGAAAATAGGTTAACTAGAAAATGTTTTGAAAAACACGTGGAATCTACTAGTTAATAATTTGTATTTCAATGCAGTTCTTTCGAAGAAAAAATATTCATTCGGATAAAGATCCTTTTCTCCGATTTTTTGGAGCAGGGGATGCTTGGTAGTCTAAGGTCGGTGCGAGTAGTCTTCAGCTGCTGTTGCGTCAGAGGCCCACTTGATGCTGCCATAGGTTAGCGCYAAAGCTCCGCCGGGGTAAATGATATAAGTAGGGGCACGTCGAACAACCTTTGATAGTATGTACAWTTTTTTTWWAAAAAAAGAGTTGTTCCCAAGAATAATGACGATGACAACACCAAGTTTTTAGTCTAATTCGTGCCTGAAATCAATGACGGTAAGAAAGAACTATATTCATCGAGAATTTCCTTACCTTCTGAGGGAAAGTTTTTAGCCATGGGCCGACAACGTATTGCTCATGGGCAGAAATTGATCTTGTGATCTAAGTGCGAGTCAACAACAAAAATCGAGAAAGCAAGAACAATGGATGAGAAACAAAAAACGTGCATCTTGTTCTTTATTATTGTCGGTCTTCTGCGAGTCAAATAGGTCGACGAAAGGTCTGGCTATTCTATCTCCAGTGAAGTTGTCGCATTCGGCATACGAATGATTAGAAAGATACTATGTAGACCCAATCCATTGTCAAGGAACGAAGAATAAAGGATTGGGTCCATCAACAAAAGATATCGATCTGTTTTTCTTCCCCTTCGGCATTACTACGATCACTTTACTCCCGCAGACCACCTTTAGGTACATTCAGAATATATTTCATCCGGGAAATGGTTGTACCATTCATTCCATACCTAGGGGTAGGGGTTGGTGTAGAAATGGCGATAAGTAAGAACCATTTAATGCTTGCTCACCTGTCCCTCTGCTGGTCTCTTTTTCCCCCACCATTTGGTCATAGCAAGATCAACATCATTTCTTGCGGGCCCTTTCAAGGCACGTGTACGGGCAAAGGCGCGAATCATTGTCATTCTGGTGTTGTTTCTACTTTAAACAACTGTATCAGTCGTAGTGAGATATTGATGATCAACTTTGGGTCAGTTCCGCTTCAAAAACGATCGGCAGGTTCACCTTCAACGAGAACGTCGTGTCTTTTTGGATCAGAAGCAGTTGTTGAGGAACGGGGAAGAAGGAAGAATGCCGCGCGAATACTTCTCTTTGATTGCTGTTTTCTTCGAGACTTGTACGACAGAATAACGAACACATTACAGTACGTACCATTCGTACGGTACAGTACGTAGCCGCACCCGACCGTATCGCTCATTACAGTTTGGATTCGGGGGAAAAGAAAACATTTTTAAAAATAAGAATGGTGCAATTAATCACTCATTCTCATCCCCCCCCTTTTCTGTTCATTTCAAAAACTGTTCCGGTAGTGAATAACTTGGACTTTTACTGTACAGAAATAACTAACCGATGGAGATAGTATCTTGTTTTGAGAACAAGAGGACTTAAATGCTCTTTTTGACGTATTAATGTTTACAGCAGAAGTAGAACGCTTGCCCCGCCCGCTGTGGCGTGAATGACGAAGATGTATTTTCTAATTATTTTGTCACAGAAGAAGAAAAGCACGTGCAAGGTGTGTAAGGAGTAAGG
>CAACVS010000127.1:40769-52064 GCA_900660405.1 Pseudo-nitzschia multistriata
TCTAAGGAGATCATTACTGTAAGTACGAGTTCCGAGAAATAAACTTTTCAGCGTGAAAAATAGTCGACCTCGTCCAATCGTGGAAAAAAATTATAAACTCATGCTATTTTCGAAAGTCACAAAACATAATAAAATGAGGTAAAGATAATTGCCTTCGGACCGTTGAACATGTTTAAATGATAAGCCCACACATATCAGCACATACAAGTTCATGAATGAACAAAATTTTTGTCTCTGTGAYAGCATTTTTGGACATGAATAAGAGGCGATGACGAGCGACATAYGATCGGACCTATCTTGCATTAGTCGGAGATACAAAGAAAATCATAGATATTGCAGGAGTTTAACACTTCATATACAACCAATGTTTAAAGAACCAATTCAACAACATTATAGGAACGAGAAAAGAGAAGAGAAGTAAGAAGAGGGCGGAACAGGGTGGAAGAGGCATCTGCATAAACACTACAGAGAATCAAATTCCTGGAATCGTAAAGCACGAAGACCGAAAAGTGCACGCGATGAACGGGCTCTGGCAGCATCATCATTTGGGAGAGAGTGTTAGTGGTGATGACTGTCAACTCGAAGAATTCGGCACAGCTGAGCACGACCGTCATGCCACGTTACGATACAGAGATGTTGCTAACGCTGGGCCTCCCGCAAGACCACTCGATTTCCCATCTCCAAAAGTATTCCGCGGAGAGCTGGTGGACTTGCGAGCACGAGATCACAAATCTGGGACAATCCATYACTTGAAAAATGTTCTAAYTCGATCTACTGTAAACAGCAACAACAATGGCAATAGGTACTTCAGCAACATATCGATCTGCGATACTGCATACTTGGTAACGAAAAAAGTCTCGAAAACTGTATATGGATGTGTGAGTCTTTGCATTGTGCTGAAGCGTATCAAGAACGACCCGAATGACAGCACGAATAGTAGTGATGCAACGAAAGAAGAGGATCGACAAGATAATAACATGGATTGCTCGTTGATAGAATGGGAGTCCACCGATGATCAGGCCGCCGTAAAAATATCAGAATGGAAAAAGATCCATGCGCTACGAGGAAAGCATTTAGAAGATCCAATCAAAGAAGTTTCTGTGATGCAGCTTCTAGGAAATTACCACCAACATATCTCTGGAGCTCTGGAGGTCCTACAGGATGATAAATGCCTCTACACCGTTATGCCATATTGCGGTGGTGGAGATCTTTACGGACGACTGGTTGAGTTCATGGGCTTCCGTTCGGTGCGATCAGATACCGCAAATTCCGTCGKGGCAACTGGCTTTGACGAGCACTCTGCCCGGATTTGGTTCCGACAGCTACTTCAGGCCGCAAATCTTTTACAGAAAAAGGGGGTCTGTCATCGAGACATTTGCCTCGAGAATATATTGCTAGATGAAGATGATAACATTTGTTTGATCGATCCTGGGATGAGCCTACGAGTACCATACACAGACTCCGAAACCGGTGGCGTGGGAGATGTATCCGCGGGTACCTCTCGAAGACTGATGATAGCACAAGGTCAGGGAGGGAAACTAATGTACGCTGCCCCAGAAATAATTTCAAAGACGACCGATGTAGATGCATTTGCGATTGATCTTTGGAGTTTAGGAGTCGTTTTGTTTGTGATGGTTGTGGGACTCGCCCCATTTCGTTGGGCTCACGCATCTGATAAACGCTATGCCAGAATATCTTCGGGCGATTTGAATGGTATGCTCAAAGAATTAGGAATCTCAATATCACCAGAAGTGTGTAATTTGCTTCAGGGTTTCTTCTGGGCGGACCCGCAAAAGCGACTCAATCTTGCAGAAGTTATCCAGCATCCCTGGGTACAAGGAAAATCGATAATTGACAGGCGATCTACTCTCCCAAGAAATTTCTCTACTTATTCTACTGCCACCGAAAAGGTATACTCACTGGGCACTCTTTCGCTAAAAAAGAGGACAAAGGGAAAGAAACAGGTCTCGAAGGACGGCTACTCTGGTTCCCGTGGTAAGCATCATGTAAGATCTTCCTCGTCCGGTTCTGAGTTGAATCATCATCATCTGCATCTACTCAATCGTTGATAGATACATATGTTAGTGACAACCATGAAATGGGAAAAGCACCTTCTGGAAATGTGAATTTGCTAGACAATTTTTCGAGCATGGCCTGTATGAAAAAGTATTCATAGCATGGCCTCGTCGGGAAACAATTAGATTACAACATTATTATTTTATGTCTATGCTATGTTCTTGTAATTAACTTCAATCTCCGTTGCTCGTGGAAACACACAAAGAGATGGAATCGTCATTTTCTTCTGAAAGACCAGTGTCTTTGTCRAACAGTTCAAGAGCATTGATGATGGCTTGGTCCATATTGAAGTACTTATAATTTGCGAGACGTCCGACGAATGTAACATTTGGTTCCTTCTCGGCCAACTCTTGATACTTTTGATATAGAGCTTTGTTTTCCTCATTTGGTACAGGATAGTATGGTTCTCCTCCGTCTTTGGATCGCTCGACGAACAAAATTGTATCCTTGCTTGTTTGGTTTAGCAGGTGTTTGTACTCAACAATGCGTGTGAAATTTGTATCTGAAGAAGGATGATTTACAACAAATTTTGGTTGGAAAGTCCCACGATCACCAGTGTTTTTCACGACTTTGCGTTCGAATTCTAGACTTCTGTACTCCAATTTCTTATACCCCATGTGCGCAAAATACGCATCAATAGGCCCTGTGAAATAAGTATGCTTGCACCGTAAATTATCCCTTATTTCGAAGTAATTTGTGTTCAATCGCACGTCAATCTTCGGATGACAAAGCAAATTTTCGAAGATGGATGTGTACCCGTTGGTTGGAAGTGCTTGATAAGGGTCACCGAAATATCGGTTGTCGAAGTTGTTTCTGACAGGGATTCTCGCAGTTACTTCGGGACCAAGGTCTTTCGGCTCTTTGTTCCATTGCTTGATAGTGTAAGGATGAAAAATAAGTTCATAAAGTCGTTTTCCCACTCTCGACAGGGCCATTTCCTCCGAGTTTCTAGGGGGTTGTTCATATTTAACCTGTTCTTGTGACAGCCAATTGTCCATTTCTTCGGTTGTGGTTATGTTTAGTCCAAACAGGGTATTCACTGTCTCGATGTTGACAGGAATAGGGACATGTTTGCCTTCGACTACTCCAACTACTTCGTGCTCGTAATTTGTCCAATCTGAAAATCGTTGCACGTAATTCCAAACACGCTTATTGAYAGTATGGAACAAATGGGCTCCATATTGACTGACACGGATACCCGTTTCATCATCGATGTAATCGTAGCAATTTCCACCGAGGTGATCTCGTTTTTCAATTACCACAACCTTTTTGTTCAGCTGTGAGGCATATCGTTCGGCAATTACAGCTCCCGACAAACCTGCTCCAGCGATGCAAACGTCATATTCTTCATTTTCATCGACACCATCCTGAAGATTTACTTGACCGGATCCTAGCCTTTCCGATTCCCCGTTCCGTACCTTTCTTAACCTATTTGTAGCAACCTCCTGAAAATGGTGGTGGCGTTGTTCATTGATTGCATATCCCGTGAGCGAGTAACGGAAAACAAAAGATACGCAGCATATTGAAAGTATTATTAGAGTAGGGATAAGGTAACCAAACCGGTTCATCGTGAAACTTGCAGTTCCAACCTCTCGAAAGAAGTGATTCTATCTCTGCGGTACCCGTACGCTCTACTTCATCGAGATGTGCAGCGCCAAATTCAAACCAWGAGAAAAGTTTCTTCGATGAATCGATGAAGGARTGGCTTGACTGTTGTTGTACTGGTAGTTTACCAGTTACGTACGGTAGGTACGAATCAGGTGTCATGAGTTTGTTTATCGACCCTTTGGCGGCACGGATACTTTTACGCTCGTACGGATGTACAGTAACGTACACCAACTTAAACAGGAGTGATTCCGTCGATTTCGACCTACGCGCGCGTTGCTTGTACGAAGGAGATTTGAATCACGCGCCTGCAAGTATCGTATGTTTGCTACGTGTAGCCACTAACAACGGACACGGCAAGCAAAAATTACGTCTGGGCAGTTATCGTACGTTCTGGCAGGGCCCGTTTCTTACATCAAAATTAAAAATTAGGCCACCAGCTACTGTAACTTTGGTGAGCCAGTTCTAAGCCACCATAGCATCCTATGGGTTCCCAATGACATGGATGTCTAAGTAATAGTAAAGACATAGTAGGGGGTGAACAGGATCAGAGTTGTTTTTTGTCACTTGCTGGCCTATTTGATACCACACAGCCGGTCTCGAGCACTAGCTATTTTTGGCATGTGGTACCGCCGCTGGTGGTGGTGGTGGTGGTGGTGGTGGTGGTGGTGTACTAACAAGATGAGAATCCCAGCCGTTCTATAGTACTACTTCATTAGGACACCTGCACAGGCACACCTCCCCAACACTATGACTGAGCWTATCAACAAAGGGGAGGACATTTGAGTTGGTAACTCCAAGAAGGCTCTCCTCTTACTAGTAGTAGTAGTAGAGTTACCAGCAGTACTACTAGTTATTCCTGCGTTGCTGCTAAAGTGTTTTAAATGGATCTATTGTGTACTAATTTGTTGTTTCCTATTCAATATACCTCTATTGTTTAGTTTAAAGCAATAAAAATCTCAGCTCCTATCTAAGATGTTGACCACGCAAAGATAAAAAGAGCAGGAGTGAATCTTTTACTTGTTACCCTGGTGCATCCAATAGGGTATTTGAAGGTGCCAGAGGTTATGAGAGCAGCAAAATTTAGCACTGAAGAATCAGAAAATCCAATCCTGCAGCAAAGGGTACTTTGCCACTGGGAGAAGGAACAGAATGCTCTCCCTCCATGCATCAAAGTAGGAAGTGGTGATGACAACATATCTCCGTTGTCAGGGAACTCAGCAGCAAGCACCGCTTCTGGTGGTGCGTTCACTATTTTGAGTGATGATTCTTCAAGTCATCCTTCCTCAAAGATTTCAAAGATGAAACTGTCTGGATTGAAATGCCCTCCCCCAGTGCAGAAGGAGGTTTGCAAGAATACTCAGCAGCTGCAAGTCATATGTACAAATGACAAAAAGATGGAAGAGCACAAGGCAGAGGCCCATGCTGAAGCAACAATTTTGTATGCCAAGCAATGGAACATTGAAGATGGTATTGGTCTCAGTGTGCAGAAGGTTGCAAAGCTTGTTAGTGGTTCCWATGGAGTTGCACTCAGTGCATGTACAATTTTGAGATATGTCAAAGATGGAAAGGCAGGAAAAACACCAAAAAGGAAACCTGGTCCCAAACCAGGCTATCTGCATGAAGAATCAGCTCACCTTTTGGTCAGTGCCTTGGAGAGTTACATTCAACTCAATCAAGCAAATGCAGAATTRTCAAAAAAATGCAAGGTTGTTGTTTCTACAACAAATGAATTGAACAATTGCACCAGTTTTCAGTGAAAAGAAAAGCCGTACTCATTTTTTGACTCAATTTAAAGCTGTACTGATGCTGATTTGACAGCAACAGTTTTACCAAAGAGGGATGTGCCAGGTGGACTACCAGATCAAACCTTGAAATGTGGTTTTCAACTTGGTGGCATTCTGATTTGGTAGAACTTGCTTTTGCAACTGAGTGTGAGGATGGATCACTAGACATTCCAGAGTCTGAGCTTGCAAGGATTTTGAACCTTGATGAGAGTTGCCTATGCCTTGATGGTAGTGGTGGTAAAAGAGGAGGTAAACCACAGGTATATTTCAATGACCAAAGGATTCCTYAAGTAGGTATTCAATTGTCAAAGTCTACTAGTGTGACTGTAACATTCATTGCTGGTATCACTCGTCCTGCAGGTGAAACAATGCCTGCTCATTTTCAATTCCCCACAAGAGCAAAGCTTGAGGACAGACACAAACTCAGTTTGGAGATATTTTGTCACACCAAAAATGCTCATGGTGTTTTTGGTAATTATGGAAAAAGTCATGTGTGGCCTGTAACTGTTGGGTTAAAAGAAAGAGGGGGCATGGATGACAAGGAGTTTCAAGCATWTCTGACTACCAGTGTGATTCCATTGTTTCCTGATCTCCAAAATGTGAATGGTTGCCGTGTGATCATCAAGCTTGATTCTGGTCCAGGAAGACTCAACAGCAGTTTACTGACTAATCTCAGACTTYGAGGTGTCATTCTATATCCAACAGTCCCAAATACCACAGCTGTGATGCAAGAAACAGATCAAAGTTACAATTTGTTCAAAAGTTTGTTCCAAAAGAATCTGTTTCAACTCACTGCTGATCAGATTGATAACAACCAAAGTRTTCCATTCCCCATTCAACTGTAAGCTTCTTGGTTTTTGGTGATACAGACAAGGTAATGGGTTGTTCTGGTTTTGCAGATTATTTTGCAGCTGAATTTTCAAAAGAAAAGAACAAACAGTCATGGGCTAGAGTTGGTGCTGCACCTTTCACCATGGCATGTCATGAATCAAGACAGGTGCAACAAGACAACAACAATGATCCCCAGTGGAAATGGTACAAGGAGCTTGAAGCACAGAACAGAACTGCCTGTAGCCTTCTCAGTTCCAGAGGTTWTAATGGTTTGCACTTTCTTTGTCAACTCAAACAGCAAAAAGTAGTTAGGGACACAGCGGTAACTGTTCCTCATTCCAGCAATTGCATTGAAACGTTGTCCAATGCAAAGACTCATGGTCAGCGCTTTTTTGTCACAGGAGGTGGACACACAACTTCAGATGATGCATTACTGGTGATGGAACTTGCAGAACAGAGGGATACTGTGAAGGCATTGGTTAAAGACAGAAAGGCAAGGCTTGCTGCAGCAAAAGTTGAAAAGGATGCTCTTGCTATTGTAGAATTGGAACCACCTATTCCACCCAATCAGCTGAAGATCTCACAGCTACAAACACTACTGAACTGGCATGGTATTGCACCTAGTAAGCAAGGGGAAAATATAAGTGAGATGATACAGAAGTACACTTTCCTGCTTCAACAGGGAAGTCCACCTAAGTCATACAAAAAATGGACTGAATGGGACAAAGCTGAACTCACAAGATTGAATACCAAAGACATCAAGTTGAAGGACGACACCGCTCTTGGAAGAAAGGAACAGAACAACAGAAAGATGCTCAAGGAGACACTCAGACAGATGACTGATGCTGATAGGGAGAAGTTCCGTCAGGAATGTGCCCCAACTCCCTGATCTGTWTGTTTGTTCCATTTGAGTAGTTTGTCATCATCAGCCTCTTCCACCACTTTTAACATAACCTCTCAACCAAAACTTGGACAATACCAAACCCATTACATGAYGGAGACCTTCTCCTGATAGTGCTCTTTCAATTCATCTACTTGGATTTGGCATAGCAGCTCTCTTTGTAGTCAAATTGCAAGATGCAAGTATGATCATCTCTCCCAAACAAATTTCTTACATTTTTTCCCTACTATTTTGTATAACAAGTGTAGAAATAAGAGTTCTTTGAAACCAGGAATGATACATGGCGACCTTACTAAAGAGAGTCAGAGCTTTCTAACAGTACCCTGAGCTTGTCTTAGAATGCTTTGGTTGCAGAGGTATTACAATTCCTATGGTCATAATGAGTTGGATTTGTTTCCTGAGTGTAAATTATGACTTAATTTTTTGTGTAAATTTTGGTATGGTCTCTACGCCTTTCAGACAGAACTGTTGTTAAACTCATACAGTACGAGTTTAATCTGAGTAAAATTTAAAATTATAGCCAAAATTAGAGCAAAATTTGGCCATCCACTACTGCTACTAGTATGACTTTGATATACTACTAGTAGTTCTCAGCCTACGCCAACGTTTAGGTAATTGTTGTATTAACTTGGACTGGGCACTTAGTCTGGTGGTCTACCAGAGATATTAATGATAACRTTCTGGCCTATTTTTTAACACAGCCAGTCTAATGCTGCCTACTAGTAATACTTTTTGGTGTTTGACTTGAATGCCTTTTTGCCCTGTAGGGTGTGGCAGTTTAGCAAATGGTCCTCAATGATGTTTCTTAACCAGTTGAAAATTTCATTACTGGTTGAAGATAATTCTGTGTCAGTCAGGTAACATACTACGTACACTTCTACAAGTATTTTTTTTTAAAACCACCAGGGGTCACCAGCTCATGGTGTCAGAGCCTATCCATTTATTGCCAGATAACCCCAACTATAGTAGATGTATATGTCGTACCATGTATGTACTGTATGTAACTATGATATGGCATGACTTGGCTTTACATAATATTGCACCAATGCTGCCTTTAGAATGCAACAAGTGGTTAACTGCATAGTATTGTACTAGTAACCACCTAGCTGAATACAATTCTAGAGTACAGTAGTAGGTAGTAACTCAAAGTGGATGTGTTGATGGTGTCATGATTTTAACACACAGRAAATAAACAGCCACAATACTAAATTGAGTTGATCATCCATACGTGAATTGTGGTTGTGTTGAAATCATAATTTGTTGTTATTGTTATTTCAACATTTGCTTCCTCGTGTACTACTAGTAGTAGTCCGTGATGAATGTCACAAGATTCATGTTGTCGTCGAATGAGAATTGGAACACTCTTTGTGTCTAGTTACATTTGGAATTCTGATCTCAGATATGATACTGCCGTGTTCGGGACCTAGTACATCTACCCTGCAATAACCAAGACCCGACTGCACTACAAATCAGATTTCAATGATGGAACGTATTTTGCTTTCACATAACATTGGCAGTGTCGATATGTCGATTCTCTCTTATTCAAATTTGTTCCCTGCCAAAGAATAGGATACCAAGATTCATGGTAGACGATGAGGATTCAGTCTTCCTAGAAGCGGCCTACATGCTGCCGTAGTTCATATCAGCAGACTTCAAAGGGATGTTCTCGTCCTCGAAGTGTCTTTTGTTATTGTTAGAATCCACATTCAGTCCAAATCGTTGTTCGAGCCAACCGAATCGGATATTGGGTCGTTCGCCTCTTCTTCTACCCAGAAACAAAAATCCAACAGCCAGCAAAACGAACAATAACACTGAAATCAGGAGATGCAGTTCTCCATAGGACGCTACTCTGTTGGTAATAGAGGATTCCGTTGGAGTGCCCGCAGATGGTGGCGCACGAGGATCGAATGTTGTCAATCGCTTTACATTATCCCTAACTTCAGGAAAATATGATGGCATTTCAGATAGCGAATATAATTTGACACCAAAGAATTTCCGAATCTTGGCAGTGGCATCTTTGCAAGATAAAGTTGATTGATCTATCTCGGCTATCTCGCTCAAAGAGAAGGAAGACTCTCCTGTGAGACTTCGATTGTTTACCTTCGACAACTGATAACGAAAATTATTGTACTCCGTTGATGGGGGGAGAGATTCTTTTCCATTCCATTTGGTCGAATTGCCACCCATCATACGAAAGACATCGAATCCTCCGCCATCGTATGCATAAGCAATAAACCCACTCCATAGGTCGGCCATTTTCCCGTCTTCCGACGATACCAAAGGAATTTGCTTCCAATCTCGAATATTCTTAAGGTCTTCTGGTATAAGAGGATTGTCTCTGTTGAAATCTCTTCTCGAGCAACCCATTTCACTAAAGACAACTGGCACAGCTACCGGAATTGGCGACACGGGAAGAACTTGCTCGAGTGTAAAGTCTCCGGTAACGGCATCTACGATCTTCACTGTTTTGTTTTTGCCAGAGAAGGTTCTCCATAAGGAATGATAACTCGATTCCGTAATACCGTCGTCTTCAACATCAAAAGATTCCGACGAAGAACACCAGCTCTCAATGTTGATCCCGAAAACAAGATCAAGGGCCCCATCACTTCTTTCTGTGCCAGAGGCACAAGAAAGGTAGTCCAATGTCAGCTTGATGGCCTCATCGGGATGGAGCTCTGATGTTGGGGAGTCGTGCTGGGTTGCGTAGATGAGAGGAAACGCTTTTCTACTCGATGACGATTGGCTGGACAATGAACGACTGTATTTCACCAGATCTTGCAAGTAGGATTTCACACACGGTGCACTCTTGTAGGTGGTGAAACTGTTCATCACCTCGTTTCCGATCACACCCATCAGGACGTTTGGGCGGTCCCAGTATTTGTCGATACAGGTTTTCCCGTAATGAAACAATTTTTGCGGGTAGCAGTCCGGGGGAGAAGTATCCCGGCTGAGATTTCCGTCGCCTTCGCTGCTGGTGAGAGGAACAATAACGTAGATACCGAGTTCGGCAGCCCTCCGAAGAAACGGATCGTACGTATCATCCACATGGTAGCAATCCATGTCGTAAATGCGAACGGCATTGATATCGGTGTCGTTGGCGAGCTGCTCCAGCACGGTAATCCATCCATCGATATCAATCTTCACGGGAGCGGGAGGAGGGATCGGAAATGCGATTCCTTTTACAAAAAATCGAGTGTCACCGTCCCCCTTGTAGAGGTACCTGCCTTTAATGGTCACCACATCCTCATCGCCAATGGGGTATCTTCCTCGTTGGGTCATCTTTTTGTTGTTTCGTTGCGCAGTATTAACAGTCTCTTATTTTTYATGAGCTTCGCCAGCAATGTGATGGACATTCTGATTTCAGGTATCAAAGCATACGAAATATTACGCTGGCAACTCAGTTCATGGTGATGCGATGATGATTTTTTTATTCCTTCTTTTGCATCACGAATCAACAATCAACTCCGAACAAATTTCGATTTTTTGCTACGGTTAAAAAATCTGAAATTGGAGATTATGGCCAAACCTACTCGTCATGCTCATCTTCTTTGAGCTTCCATCTCATCTTCTTTGAGCTTCCATCTTCGAATCTTTCGGAGAACGACGTCGTATTTTTTAAGTACGGTACGTACTTACTAATAGCTTCTAAATACTGTAAAAGGGCAATAGTACACCATGGTACGTACTTGGCAATTCCCACACAAACGCTAGTAGAATTTTTTAGCCCAGTTAAAAAATAACCATCCAGTGGACAAAAATAAAATTGTTTTCATTGTTTTATTTCTTGCTGGCACTAATGGCTGCTATCCAGCAGTGAGTGGYAATGCAAATTTTCAAGTAATAACCTCTGGTGATATTAAATCACAGTAAGTACTAGTAGCTACTAGTAGTGGTAAGGATCGTCGTCGTCACTGCTGGTGGTAGAAATATTTGGAGACTTGTTAGTAATTTTTTTGTGAGGCAGGAGCAGGAGGGACAAGAACAAGAACAACAGGAGGGGAGGAGACAAGGAGGAGGGTAAATGCTGCTGAATGAAACTGGTGGTGGAAAATGAGAAAATTGACAGTAGTTGGGAATTGCTGAGTAGTAGTAGTA
>CAACVS010000127.1:52924-71428 GCA_900660405.1 Pseudo-nitzschia multistriata
CGCTACTCGTACCGTCGGTACGGTACGTAGTTTCCTTTACCGTACAGCACCTGTCGCAAAAGACGAAAGCGATGGGAGGAAGTGAAGTCCCTCGGATCGGACGAATTTCCGACTCGAACTCGAACTCGAACTCGAACTCGTACTCGAACTCGTAGTCCATCGAAACCAACACAAACCTGTTCCGAGAGCGGAGGCCAGCCACCGTTCCACCGAAGATCGGGTAGAGAGCTAGCTCTCCGAACACTCACGGGGGTCCACGCCGTCCACGTCCCATTCGCAACCACACCACACCGCACCAACCACACCAACGAACGCCAAGATGCTTCCATCGAATCCGTGGTCTTTCGCGTTCTGCTGCCTCCTRGCCGCGACGCTCTGCTGCGAGACCGCCGTCTCGTTTGCGTGCCCACCGGTGGCGTCGCGACCCACAAAGCCCCCCGGGATCCGTTCCCGCCACCGCGCGGCCGTTGCTCTCGGCGGAACGGCGGCGGGCAGCAGCAGCAGCAGCAGCGAAAGCAGCAGCGAAAGCCCTCCCGCTGCCCCGTGGTCCGAGGCCGAGGAATGCCTCGGCGTGCTGCGGGACGCCATCGACGGGAACCCGGCGGAGGCGGCGGGGGTCCTCCTGTCCAGGATTTCCGGGGGAGACCGGGAGGCCCTCCTCGACGGGCTGCTGGCCTCCGGTCCGGACGCCCGCCTGCCGGCCTGGACGAGGCTCCGACCCCTGGCCCGGACCTCGGAGAGGGCCCGGATGAGGGTCCTCCGCCGGACCCTCGACCGGATCTCCCCCCCGGCGTCGGGCCCGGGGGAGGACACGGCCGAGCGGAGGACCGAGCGCAGGAGGCGCGCCCTCGTCTCGCTGCTCCGCTCGCTCTCCTCGGAGGATAAGCCGGCAGGTCGCCGCCCCGCGATCGTGGAACTGGAACAGAGAGCCGCCGGGGCCTCGAGGGAGTCCGCCACCGACCTGGTGTCCCGCAGGCCGGAGGGACTCGAAACCCCCGACTACGAAATCCTCGCGTCGGGAAGGGAGGGAAAGGCCAGCGCCAGCGGCCTGCCCAGGAACCTGGAGATCCGCCGCTACAAGCCCTACTCGGTCTGCGCCGTGGCCATGGGCAGGCCCCGCCCGAGCGACCCCTCGAGGACCGACGCYAAACTCGGCGCGCCGGAGCTCAAGGGAGCGAGCTCGTTCGGGGCCCTGGCGGGCTACCTCTTCGGCAAGAACGACCGGTCCGCGGCGATGAAGATGACCACGCCCGTCTTTACCACCGGCGCACCGGTGGACGGCGGCAACGGCGACGGCGACGACCGGGAGATGGAATTCGTCCTGCCGTCGAGCTACTGGGGACCGCAAAACCTTTCCGGTGCCCCCGTGCCGCTCGAGGGAAGCGGCGTCGTGCTCAAAGAGAAGGGGGCCGAGGACCGGGCCGTTCTGATGTTTGGCGGCTACGCCTCCAAGAAGGAAGCCGAGAAGCGCACGGCCGAGCTGCTAAGGGCGCTGTCGAAAAACGGCTGCGGGTGGAGCCCCGTCGGGGAGACGGAGAGCCTGGCCCAGTACAACGACCCCTTCACGGTGCCCTGGCGCCGCCTCAACGAGGTGTCCGTCCGGGTGGTGGAAGAGGGCGGCCGGTAAAAGCAGAGAATGCACAGAGAGAGAGAGAGAGAGAGAGGGAGGGAACTAAAACTAGACACAAATACAGTAAAACAATTTTTAACGACACTGTGTCCTCGCGACGAGATAGGCATGCTCAACAAAGGTTTCTCTACTAGGTTTGTTTGTTTCGCAATCTACCACACCAGGGACGGCCTGGGCAGCCCTGCTCCGTTCTGCGCTGTGCCCGGCGTCTCGTTGTGTTTTGTTTCCTTTCCTTTCCTTTCCTTTCCTTTTGTTTCGTCGTACCCCGCGCCGCCGGATCGTTGCGTGGTGCTCAGTTCGTCTTCTTGCCGCTTTCCCTCTTCCCCCCCAGGAACTCGTCGCTCGGGTCCACGAGCCTTCCCTTGGTCCGCTCCAGCCGGTCGCGGAGGGCCGACAGGTTGGGCTGCTTCCAGAGGCCCCCCCGGACGTCCCGGAGCCCCCGCAGCTTCTCGTTGACCCCCTTCGGGTCGGCCAGGGACCCCGGGCAGCCCCGGGCCAGGAGCCAGGCGTAGGCCACCGCACCGGACCGCCCGTGGCCGGCCCGGCAGTGCACGTAGACGGACTTCCCCCTGGCCCGGTACCGCTCCAGGAAGGAGAGGGCGGCGATCAGGTCCTCCTGCGACGGCTCGAAGTGGTCCGTCGTGGGCAGGTAGAGTTCCTCGATGCCGAGCTTCTCGTACTCCCCGAGGGGCCCCCTCCACTCCTCGCACATGTTGATGACCCCCTCCACGCCATAGTCCTCCCGGAGCTTCCTGGGGTAGCCCAGCAGGGGGAGCGGGGCCCCTCCCAGGACGAGCGTCTCGTCGATTCGGGTCACCCACCTGCCGATCCGCTTCGAGGCCGTGATGGGCAGGGTCGGATAGAASAGGACCTTGCTCACGATCGAGGCCAGGGGCCGGGGGAGCACCTTGCTCTGGTTCAGGACGTACAGGGTGACCGTGACCCCCAGCGCGGTCTTCAGCGCCAGGCCGGCGATGCGGGGGACCAGGAGGGTCCCGGCGTCCTTCCACGAGAGGGGGGGGATCGGGTCCTCCCTGGGTSTCCCGAGGGGCGGCGGATGGGCCGCGGAGGGATTGCTCGAGYCGGGCTTCATTTTGTCGCGGGTGTTGTGGGCTCGTTGTATGTCCTGCGGTTGGGGGACGGGATCTTGTGTGTTGTGTTGCGGTGTGATGCGATGCGTGGTGATGCGTGGTGATGCGTTGTGATGCGTGGTGTTGTGTTGTCTGCTCGCTCGATAGCAACCTTGGGTTTGGAGATAGCAACCTTGGGTTTGGAGATACCAACAAGATGTCTGGGTCGTGTTTCTTCTACGGTATGTTCGAATGCCAAAACGTCTCGTCGTCATTTCTGGTACGGTATTTCGGCGGCTTCCGAGAGATTTTTCTGTGCGCTACGGATAGAACACCAAAGCTACTAAAAAACAAAAAATACTACTGGACCGCAACGTACGTACTGGTACTGAACGTAGATCTTTGTGATGTTCACATTCTTTTCATTCCGAGACAAAATCTTTCGTACCGTACGTACCTTTACTACACAAAGTCGTAGATAGTACGTAGTGTACTGTATATGGTACGAAATGTACGCACGCTACACCAGACAAGAACATCCAACACATTCCATCTCATCGCAAGATCGCGCAACGTTCTTGTTCTATTACCAGCCATACCTCTGCCGGATTTGGGAAAAGTGGTGTGTCGTTCGAGACTAGGACAACCGGCATCTGTATCGTTATCGACCCAACAAACCGTCGAACCACTGGTTTGGTTTCGTTACGTTTCGTTTCGCTTCGTTTCGTTTGCTTTAGTGGAAAGAGATCGACGGTCACCCCCGGAGGCAAACGCAACTACTGCCGCCCCGTGTTTGCCACCATCCGACACCACCTTCGATGCGAGCTAGAACCCTCGTGGCTGCACTCGGCACAAGGAACATTGCAAGGGCATCCACGCCGCTGTTCTTTGGCGGATTCCTGAGAAGCCCGTTCGGTACGACCGCCGCCGCCGCCGCTGCTGCCACCACCCAGAGGGCAAGCGTTGCCATGCCGGTTTCCACCGAGGCAGCGACAACGACAGCGGCCAAAACGCCGGCGCACCCGATCGCCGCCGTCGCCCAGCTCCGGTCGACCTCGGACAAGTTCCGAAACCTCCTCGACGTGGCGCACTGCGCGGGGCTGGCCCGATCGAGGGGGGCTTCCATGCTCTTTCTGCCCGAGTGCTTTGGATTTATGGGCGAGTCCGCGGAGCAGACGCTCCGGGAGGCCGAGGATCCCTCCCGGCTGGAGGCCGCCGGTGGGGGCGGCCCCGGCGGGGAGCTGGCCGCCGCGCTGGAGGCGGCCGTCCGCGGTGCCGCGGCCGGAACGGCTCCCGGGGGGACAACGGGGGTTCCCTCGCCTCCGGTGGACTCCCTGTTGGACGGCCTCCGGACCATCGCCAGGGCCAGCGGCCTCTGGATTTCCGGGGGAGGTGTCCACGTTTCGGGGGCACCGCCCGAAGACGGCAGCAAGGAGGGAAGACCGCGGGTCTACAACACCCACGTCGTTCTGGACGCGGACGGCGCCCTCAGGGCTTCCTACCAAAAGATCCATCTCTTCGACGTGTCGATCCCGGGAAAGGTCGACCTGCGGGAGAGCCGGACGACCGCACCGGGGACCAGGCTCGTGGTCTGCAATTCTCCCGTGGGCAGGCTGGGCGTCACGACCTGCTACGACATGCGGTTTCCGGAGGTGTACACGGAACTCGTGGGCACCATGGGGGCACAGGTTCTCCTGCTGCCCTCGGCCTTTACCGTCCCAACGGGGGCCGCGCACTGGCACACGCTGCTGAGAGGTGAGTGGGCGAACAAGCCACAAACCGTGGCTCTGCCGCGATGAYYCGCAYTGTATTGTGTTGTGCAGTGTTGTGTTGTGTGGTTGGAAYGATTCGGAGACACGAAGAAACGACCGAACGACCGACCGAAGGAACCGG
Source organism: Pseudo-nitzschia multistriata (assembly GCA_900660405.1). NCBI lineage: Eukaryota > Bacillariophyta > Bacillariophyceae > Bacillariales > Bacillariaceae > Pseudo-nitzschia > Pseudo-nitzschia multistriata. The sequence continues at coordinate 57,518 of CAACVS010000127.1, forward strand.
TTCCGCTCTCACGAACGCAATKTTCCATCCATCGCCCCAACATCTCTAGCCCGCGCCATCGAAAACCAATGCTATGTGCTCGCGGCAGCTCAGTACGGAAGACACAATGCAAGAAGGGACAGCTTTGGTCACTCTTTGGTAAGCGCAATTTGATCACGTGGTGGTTGCACGAAAGATTGCSAATGTGGTACGAGCATTCAGGCTCGAAACAGCACCGCCTGGTTTCGTCTTCTCGGCTCCCGAACGCCCTGACCACCATTCTTTGTTGCGCGCATTTCCTTCAGGCCGTTGATCCTTGGGGCAAGATCCTTGCCGATGCCGGTGGATACCCGACCGCGGAAGAAGCAGAAACCGGTCAGGATGATCGAACGACGCCAGAACCCCCCAGCATTGTCACGGCCGAAATAGATTTGTCTCGGATAGATTCGATTCGGCAGCGGATGCCCATCGACCTTCACCGTTCCAGTGCACGGTTCTAAACGAATAGTTGTCCGTTGTTCTRTTGTCACGGGGTCGCTTTTCCCTTCCATCTACCAGGGGCCAGCAGACGCGCCGGGTGAAACACCGAAAAGACTCGTCTCGATCTCGTCGYTAGTATTTGGCACTAGTATTGCTTCCGAACAAATATGACCTAGAAAGAGCAACCATTCACTGTTCGACCGATGAGGAAGATCACAGATCTCWCATAGGTTTGCACATAGACCAAACCACCAGACGACGTCTCCGAAGTCTAATAGTAGCTAGTACTTCAGCTGCGTGTAGTGGTACGCTAGTGTCAAAATTCTTATTCTAAATTGCAAGAAGTACCTGCTAGTAGCTACGAGGTTGGCCGTGGTGTTCTATCTCCAAATTTGGAACTGTGAATTGGACAWGGACAATCGTTGTGCTTACCTTGCTACTGATACTAATGTATCGAAAGTACGAGTACGTACTTTACGTACTACTTTGTCCTTAAAGTACGTACGTACCGTACGTACAAGTAATACGGAAGAACCACTACAACGTACGTTGCACCATTACACTTTGCATTTTGGGCTGTCGTTTTCGTGAAGAGTTTCACCATMGATTCAACATGTTTTGGTGTAACGAGCTGCAAGGACGTACGGGAATCGAAAAAATGTACGTGCAGTACAGTAGTATCTTCTTCGAAATTGGTTCCTTCGTGATTCGTTATTACGTACCGCGTAGTACGATATTGGATGCACAAACTCAGATCACAATTCGACCACACAACAAAATCTCATCGTTGACGGTTAATTGCATCAACAACAAACCGAAATGGTTCCGGAGTCCCCCGCTTCCCCGCCAGAAAACGGTGCTAGGAATGACTCAGCACCATCGATGAGTGATCGTGATGAATTGGCAGCGAGAGACGCTCTGTCCTCGGGACTTAATGCTCGTTCCGTCGTTGGAAAAGGCATGGAGAGATTCTCTGCCCTTGTGAACGACAATATCGTAGCTGCGCGGTATGGCGTTTTTGCCACTGTTGCTCTCTTGACAGTGAGTCCCACCAATATTGATGTGTTAATTGTGGATTCCATRTCGTTGTTTTTGCTGCCACTCCGCGTCAGACAAAACCCTCACTTATGTGGATTGTACCGTATCGAAGGCGTACGGAATCTCGAATACTCCCCTCTTTTTTCGGTATCGCAACGTGGCAGAAATTCCCAAATCATTTTTCATCGGAAGGCGGCGTTTGTATTGCCGAGTTGTTGGCGTTCACCGTGATTTGAACCCATATCATGCTACGGGAGGACTCGAAGATTCGTCAATCCAGATAACTGTTCGGCATTTATCACCGATTGGCATGCTATTGCCCACATCTTGGTTTGAATCGCTGATGAGAATAAGCCCATCTAGAGGTAGTCTCACGCGAGATTTGACGAAAGGGAGTGGTAAAGCCGAAGWGAGCAAAAATGAAACTTTGAGATTGCAAATTGCTGGAGTGTTGGCACCACCAGTTTTTCGTGAATCATACGACCCTGCACAAGTTTTGGAGCGTCTCGCGAAAGATCGCACTCTAGTTTCTTGTCAACTATTGGGCCGAGAGGTTTTGAAACCAATAAAAGAACGCAATAAATCAGTTTTTTCAGAAAGCAATCAACAATCATCATCCAGCGTCAGTGAAAGCAATGGTGCTATTTCTTTTGATGACACTTTTGCCCCAAACAATGAAGTTCCATCGGTGTTGGATTATCACCAAGTGGCATTATGTAGAATTTCATATCGGCCACAAATATTGCAAGTATTTCCGACGGATTTGGCTGAAGCATTGGTAAAGGCGGGCAGTGCCAGTGTTGCTTCCGACCTTCTTTTTCGATCTTCCCCCTCGACTATACAAAACTCAAAAAAAGAAATCGTCGATACATCGCATCGTATTCAAGACATTCGACAAGATTTGAAGTACTTGGATAGACTAGCAGTGTCGGAATTTGAGAGCGCACAAAAATCCAGTGGCATGTGGTCTGTTCAAGAGGTCCGAGAAATTAAAAAAGATATAACAGACGAAGTCCACTTTCAAGCAAATGCAAGCCTGATTCGCAAGATATGGAGAAGAATACGAGGAGAATAAAATAAAAATGTCTTCGCATAAGAAACCGTCCAGTGCTCATATAATTTATCGTGGAATCTGCAAATTTCATTTTCGTCTATGCATTTAAAGTATTGATGAATTTTTKATCTTGCCAAACTGATTTTGTTCAAACACCACTTGTTCCTTTGTAGGTCATCATCCAATACAGAAATACCACAACGAATACGACAAAGAGAATCATATAGCACATGTGCTTTCCGGAGCTTGTATCCAACATGATCCCGATCCTTGCCAGACTCGACTGGAGCATGTCACCCGTATTTAAGAAGCCCTCGCCCATTTTATCCAACAATGAGTTTTGCTCTCGAACCTCGGTGCCAATATCTACAGTAAGACCCTTTTCGTGGTTTGATTTGCACATGATGTTTGGAAAGACAACAATAACGGTAAGAATCAAGACCATCACAAACTCGCCATTTTTGCAACAGTCGGTTGATCAGAACTTACCTTTAGTCGAGCCACTTGTTCGCTCAGTTCTGATATCCGATCGTTGTTTTGTTGTTCGAGGATGTTTGTATTGGCATCATTGAATCTTCCGCCGCCTTCAATATCTCTCCCRTAACCTCCAGAACCAGAACGAGAATACATATTTGAATTGCTATGACCGTTCGAATTATTTCTCCGTTGGTGCATGGGATTCGATGAGTTCATGTACAACAACGTCGTTGATACAGGCAATAGGGCGCTTAATTTAATTCACTAGATTCAGCTATGCCGGACCGAAACAAGACACGGTACAATTATTTTCAATAAGCAGTGAATATTTGTCTTCGCTTGGTGAGACATGACAAAAAAGGCTTTCGATATATTTGTTGCAATAGTTACGGGTCYGTAGTATGTCGTAGCCTGAAGGTTTTTGTGGAAAAAACGTTACAGGAGTCAAAAAAATTTAAAATTGTCTCGGCACGTTTACTTTTTCTGTACCGGCCGGTACTGTGTACCCTGTACTCAAATAGAGCAGTACTTATAGAGCAGTACTTACTTGTGTTGATTTGACACGTAGTTATGTTTCGTTCAATAACATTTATTAAAATTAAGGATGGAGTGTCAAAAGGGAAACCAATGCGGAGGTTCCCATSACTACTAAATTAATGATATTATAATTAGCAAAGAAYTCAGCGCAGAATTTACAGGGGGGTGGGGGGTTAGYTTCCAATTATTCTCCTGGTGGTGGCCCAGACCGACCAATTCTGTTTCTTTCGTCTCAGGAGCAGGCAACAAGTCATGATTAATTGCTGTTGTTCTTGTAAACCAGCATGGTGTTGAAGATCTCATTTTTGTGGTCTCACAATTTGTACTTTCTCTGGCAATGCCCCCATCTATCATTCTATTTGGTCTTCAGCTAGAGCCAACCACCTTGAGGAAAGGTTGCTGTTGCAACTAGTAAGAAGGGCAAGAACAGGCTATCACCAGGTGCTGCACTTATGTCAGCAGCAGATTGGATGCTATTGCTGACTATGATACTTTGGTGTCGACATAGAATGAAAAGGAAGTATTACTAGGTAATATGTTTACAGCAAAGTTGCTTATCTTCTCTRCAGTATAACAATCTTTTCAGAACAATTTTCTCTCATAAAATATAGAACCTGTCAAGCAGCCCGGCCCRCCCGTTGAGGCACAAAACAAAACAGAAAATCAGTAATGATAAAATGACCATAYTAGTTCAAATAGAATCTCGGGTAATGAAATAATGCTGAGTAGGTTTTGTGGGAGTGACTGTCCTAAAAGAGATGTAAAGTGTGTGCTAGTAGAAAAGTGAGTCGATGCTCTTATCGAGGATCGACGAACTATGAAATCTAGAATGGATCGCTGTGGGGATCGAGTGAGATGTGAATCGAATGAGTCGAGTAACTCACGCAAGTGAATGGAATGAGTCATGTMGATCATATGAATCCTAGGGGATCGCGTGAATCATATATGTATGGTGTGTATGAATCATAGATACGTATCGTATGTATGTGTCGTATGTATGAATCATACCCACGGTCTGATATCCTACGGACAACAGGTTTCAATTATCAATTTACTTCATGCTTCCGCATGTTTGCGGTTTTTGAAGAGCCGAAGGCGCGTCTCGAGAAGAGGTTGGAGTGCATTGACTTGTGTCGTTTCCATTGACCTAAATATTCCATTCGGAACAGACGTGATATTTCAACACCATCTTGGTCTAGTTATCAACACGAAAAGAAACCCAGGCTGGTATTGGTGGTAATTCTCGTTGAATTTGTTCCGATGATCAATGATGCAAAAGTCGACCCTCCTTCTGGTTYCACACGTATTCCCGACACAATGAATCAGACGAAGGGTCCCAATCATGTGCACGTGCCACAGACAATGGAAAAATATGCTTCTATTATTGTCGCTTGACACAAAAGGAGTATTAAACCCAAACCCACTACTATACGGTAGCACAACACATCTTTTATTCTTCGAAACAGGAATGCAACCACTTTTTGACCTCGGGATAGATCACATCACTCTGAGTTCCACGGAAGGTTTTCAGAACTCCGTTTCGTTCGTAGTACTCAACCAAAGGAGAGGTAGCTTGGTCATACAGTTCAAGACGCGCTTGAACGGTTTCGGGCTTGTCATCGTGGCGTTGCACCAAAGGTTCTCCGGTCTCGTCGTCGATACCTTGAACCTTCGGAGGCTTATACGAGTAGGAATATATGCGACCWGAGGGTTCGTGAATCCATCTAAAAGAAATYCGTGCAATTTCAAAGTGAGCAATAAATTGGTATCAGATTTATAAATACACAATTCAAACTCGTGGTCATGCATCGCTTACCTGTCAGATAATCGTTCGACAATTGTTTCGTTTGGAACGTCCAAGTTCACGACCATATCAACGTGGATGCTGCTCTCCAGTGCTTCAGCTTGCCCAACGGTTCTCGGAAACCCATCGAGCAGAAGCGACTCGCCCTTTTCAAGGTACGGTGCGGATTCTTCCACAACAAGATTAATCATTAGTTTATCTGGTACGAGTTTTCCTTCTTTCATAAATTTGGCAGCTTCTAATCCAAGCGTTGTTTCCTCCCGAACATGGCTTCGGAGGATGTCGCCGGTAGAAATGTGGTGAAATTTCGGAAAGTCCTGTGTAGGATGCATGAATTATGAACAACGGAAGATCATTTCAGAGTAAGAACAAAATGAATTCGGAATGTAGAAGTGTTCCAATTGCAAGGTTTTGTTTGAAGAATTTTGTCGACAAGACCGGACGTTGCGATCCGACGGAGTTCACGAAATAGAAAACCGAAATAAACCAGATCTCTTCCTGGTTCGGTTGTTTGGTTGCACCTTCGAACATACCTTCAAGATCTTTCCAGATATTGTTCCCTTTCCTCCACCCGGTTTTCCAAGGATTAATGCAAAACGACTTTCTTCCTCTGCTTCCATCACCTGCACTGATGACATGGGTCGATCGTTAACAGTGGATATACTCTTCGACACAATTGATCCATCCCTAAAGAAGAGCTTTCCCGTCGTCGATGATGTGACACCCCGTCGAAGCTGATGACGAAACGACGCATAATGCCGCAAGGTTACTTTCGCCGCAAACATTTCGATTTCGTGTTTTTCAATCGTCTGCGCGTTCCGCTTGTGGCCTRKCTTTTGGTAACGACCTCTCTTGATTCTCCTGGGTGAAGTAACCCATGGATTTTCTTTGACGAGAAATGGTCGACTTTTCCTTCGAACAACTTGTGATGATGAACAAGAAAACTTGGGAGCCGTCGGCGACCAACACCGTACTGTACCGTACGTACCCAATTATTAATGTTGGTACTCTTAGCGTAGCGAACAATAAAGCTAGTACCGGTAATGGCGCGGTAAGTTGTTATGATAAATACCCTACTAAGTAGTACTATTATGATCTACACGTTTCAGGGAAGAGCTGAGAACAAAAATGCAAAATTCCTTCAATGCATCCCGCCACCGAAGTGAAGTTTTGAAACCTTGTGTCGATGACGAGGTAGAATTTCGATATTCATAGATCGGAATTAAAAGTGTGATGACGTCACAGAATATATCTATAATCAAGTCTGAAGATATAAATACTGATTGATAGCTTCTCGTTCCCAATTTTCAATAATCAATTTTGACATGCGGTACCGTAGGGCAGAACGCTTTAGGTTCCAACATGCCCAAACTACGAGGGTAAGACGAGGCGACGAAAATGCAAAGTACGTAGTACAAATTTAGTCCCTTGTCACTTCCTCTGTCCCACAATGACCATACTGTGACTCATTTTCTGCCATCCCTGAATGATAGTCCCCTAACTAAGTACACAGTAGGATACTGTACAATCACTACCAGAAACATTTTTTCACTGTTAAATTGATTGCAACTAAATGATATTACTACTGAACTACTCTTCTGCCTGCAGTGTTGGCTTCTGCTTCAGGCAGCTTGTGCCACCAGTACTAGCTACTAGTACTAGTAACACACCACACCCCACCCTAGATTGATGCGATCTGTATCGCAAATGATTGAAATTGGAACACCARTACCTTCTCTCATTAGCCTTGCTTTGTCCATGTGCAGGAGCCTGTTGTTGTCACCATTTACACCAAGAGATACTTCCATACAAGCCTGGAGGGACAAAAACACATTATTCAACATTTCACGCTTGTTGCACTCATCAAATGCTTCCTCCACATTGGTGATCAAATGGTCAATATCCTTTGAACACTTCTTATACTGTAAGCTCTGAATTGAATTGAANTGAATTGAATTGAAGAATCCCCCAAGGTCAAGTACATTCAAGTCCAGACTATTTGGTGGTTGAGTCTTCACAGAAATGTTCCAGCCTTTGCTAGCTGCGGCTGCTTTCACATCATCCCTGATAGAAGCCTTATGAGGCTTCACATTATCCTCCTGAATGAAAATCTCTGGAGGGTTAGGACTAGAGCCCTTTGGCCAATTCTCGTAGATTGCAGGCAGTACCTTGTCAAGCAAATTCTGTGGCTTGGTAATCAGGGTTCTTCCTTTGGGGAAATTCACAGATAATCTTTTGGCTGGTTCTTTTACAACAAAGGGCCAAATACCAATCTTACCATCAAACCAAGCTCAATTGTTTGTATCCCAACATGGACAGGCTGTTGCACACTGCATACACAAAAACATAACCTTGGTTATATGGTTCTTTGACTTTGATGTAGACTTGGGCTTGGCTTCATCTGGTAGGAGATAAGTTGTATGCTTTGTGCACTTAAGATAAAACCATTTCTCATCAATATGCCACTTGAACCAATCGTCAAACCTGCCATTGTTATTGATGTGTTTCAGGATCCATTCAACTTGCTCCAGTTTATTTGTTGGTGTCAACAAGAGTTTGGTGGTCCCATTGTGCTTTTTAATATCCCCAGGTCTAAAGAGACAGTGCAAAGAAAACCTAGGAGTCCCAGTTACAGCAGAAAGAGTTCATAGATCACCATGGTCTTTCATTAGAACACCTTGGAGTGCATCTAGATCTTCTAGAGGCATTGGTTTGTGACCACATCTGTTTCTTCTGTTGGAYACATTCCCTGCAGGGCAATTGATTGGATCACAAGTTTCCTTGTATCGTTTCCAAATCCTTGAGATAGTTTTAGGTGAGGTTTGGAACACTACCGCAGCATCCTTTGRGGCTCCCCTACTACTAGCAAGAACCTTGTCTTCTCCATGACTACTTCTCAAGTTTTGGAGAAGGAAGTGAACAACAGCACTTCTTTCATTGTTAGACAAGAGTCTTAACTTCTTTTGTCTTTGTGGACTACTAGTAGTGTCACTATTGCTTGCAGTATCCCTTGCAGTCTTGCCAGTCTCGCTTGCAGTATCACTTGCAGTTGCACGAGATTACGTGTACTCTTAGTAGGTGTTAAGTGTGTATGAATATTGAAATTATAAGATTAGATATCAGATTAAGATTCTCGCGCTCCGACGCGAGCTTTCAGTAGATCTGATTAGATCATATGTAGCTCTCGGTACTAAATCTACACAGGGTTCTTATTATTCTGATCTACTGACATCTTTGTTCCGTGCGAGGTATTCTATTTCTGATATCGTGGACCTCTTACGATCCTCGGACCTCTTACGTGTTCAGTGTTCGGTCCTCTTACGATGCATCCTATGATATGTACATAGGAAGCGTACCTTACAATAGGTACGTAGGAATGGTATGATCGTTCATTCCTTTCTGCACGAGGCTTCGTATTGTACGTAATGATTCATCGGTACGTCCGTCCGTTGCAGCAGTATCACTTGCCATATCAGTTACACCAACAATCTTGCTGTTTGTGGATTTGCTTTAGAAAGGACCAGAGGGGGGGAGTGAGTTGAAACAGGCAGCTGCAAATCAAGGCACAAAGAGAGGATGATACCCCTTGATGGATTGTTTAAGAGTGGAGTCACAAGGCACATTGGCTCAACAGAGACATGTTCCCCCCCCCCCCCCGCCGCCTCTTAGTGGAGACAATGGAGACGCAATTCTTTTAAGAGTAGAGACGCAAGGTGCATTTGCTCAAACAAGACACGCTCCCCCCCCGACTCTTAGTGGAAGCAACAGAGTCACGAGGCAAGTTGTCCGTTTGCTTCCCCCCTTGCTCTTAGTGGAAGCAACAAGAACGGAGACGCAAGACACGCTTCCCCCCCCCCCCACGCACGCGCACGCCTCTTAGTGAAGTTGACAGATCCCCTCTTAGTGGACGTGTGAGGTGAGGCACTGCGTCTATGAGTCACTTGAGGTGCAAAGAAGCTAGATAATATAAATTGCTAAAAAAATGCTAATTTACTAGTAGTAGTAGCATTCTATTAGTAACAGGAGCGTAGTGGTGGTAGTAGTACTAAACCCATTTCATGATGATACTAAAGGGCAATTCCAGTTATTATAGTAGAATGCTAAATTATCATTTTTAGCAATTTATAATATCAGGAATCAAAATTTCAAGGGACAGATGGCAAGGAAGGCAGGCTTCATCTCACCAGTCTTTTTGAGAATCTGGTGGAATCTTGAATAGTTTGTAGTAATGACTAATGACTAGTAAAAAGAGGTCTGGGTAGGTACCGGCGGTAGGGCTTTCTGTTGAATCTTACAAAATTTTTATCCTTGGGTTCCATCATACCACTAGTAGATCTAGCACATTTAGATGGGGTCGGTTGACCCATTCTAAAAATGCTAAATCTATGACAACATGTCATAGATTTTTGGTCTGTCTGTCTATCAAATTTTGCATTTCTATTAACGGGAATCACCATCTCTATTGGGCGATTCCCGTTAATCTAGATGGTCTACTTTTTGACAGACAGACAGACAGACAGACAGACAGACCGACCAAAAATAGACTTTCTAGTCCAAATTTTTAGACTTTCTGTCAACGCACAATCCACCCTTGACAGAAAGTCTAAATCTAGACCGGAATCCAAGAATGAAAATCCGTTGTAKGACTCAACTGAAAAGACCCGCCAAATTTAAGACTTAAAATTTTTTACTACGCCATGGAAGGAAGAAGACATAAACACAGAAACAAAGATGTTGAGATTCCAAATTCCTTTAAGACCAGAACAAGCACCTAAAACTGTCTGTTGGGCCCCTGTTTTTAATGATTCCCTTTAAACTAAAAAGTCTAAACGGTCTACTTTAGACTTTTAGACCATCTAGATTAACGGGAATCACCCATTACCAGGAGGTCGCAGAGCAGCTGAATTTTCATGCAAAACTCTCCTTCGTGGAAGAGACGGACAGAGTCGCTCTGCTGAGGATTGATTCGGGTGAGTTCGTGAATGAGTAACTTGTCCCACATGTATTTTTGAAAATGACTATTCGTACGTTAAAGCGCATTCCCCGCCTAATCATTTCTAATTGTAGGCTGGCTTGCGCATATTYATATGGCGAACGCGCCATCCTTTTAGTAACACAGTACCCGAACCACGACTTTCGCATGTCGGTTGAAGAGCATTATGACAGTCAACGGATGCGCCGCAACAAATTTTCGGAACGCAGACAAAACCCCCTCCTTTCTAACGGAGGAATGAATTCAAATAGGTGCCGTCGCACAGTATGCAAGCTAAGTCTCTTGACTAATGAACCAATAGTCAACTCCACGCTCACGCCAAAGACTAGACAGCAGTACGCGTACTTCTGCTTGCCCATATCATTTCAGTTTAAACCGAAGGGACACGGTATCAATCGCTCGAACGAGTTGACCAGTATTTGCAATACATAACTATCACAGAGCTCGGAATCTTCACGCTTAGAAGTTGCACGAGTCTCGTCCCATTTGACCACCATCTTCGCAAGGAACACTTCATTCTCAACTGAGAAACGGAGTGCGGTTCATAGTGTCATTTTCATCGGCAGGAGTTCTTACACGCAGCGAGGTTTGGGTGAAAAACAACAATAGGATCCAAGGAACAAAAAATACACGGCGACCATGGGAGATACCGTTAGCACGTTGCTTTTTCAGCCACCACCTCCAACGAAACTGAAGGAGAATAAGATTATATGGCTGAAGACACCTCACGGGAAAAGAATTCCCGGGTTTTACATACACTATGGAAAGTTCAATGGAGAATATGCRTCGCGCTCATTAACAGTAAAAGAGTTACAAGCAGCTAATACATCAGAGGGGATAACAATATTATATTCACACGCAAATGCTGAAGATCTGGGGAGCATMTATCCATGGTGCAAATTCCTGAGCAAAATGTTGAGGGTGAACCTATTTGCATACGACTATACCGGGTATGGAATGGCCTACGATCAAGGTTAGTAAGAAAAGCGATACCAAGCGCAACGATTGAGAACTGCAGCGATAGCGATCCTACTTTGAGTAGGAACGAACGCAACTGCATTTTTGAAACTTTTTTCACACACTCACTTGATTSATTCTCTTCTTCGTCACAGGGAAACCATCGGAGGAGTTCTGCTATGCGGACATTGATGCGGCCTACAAATTCTTACGATACGATTTGGATGTCCAAGCGCAAAATATTGTTTTGTACGGGAGATCATTAGGTTCTGGTCCCAGTTGTCATTTAGCAGCCGGGACATCACAAGCAGAAGATCCTGATTCCGGGGGGCCGGTCGGAGGTTTGATCCTTCACGCACCATTTTTATCAGTATATCGCATTGTGCTGGAGACGGGATGCACAGTGTATGGTGACAAGTTTCCGAACATCGATTGTGCGCCGTTGATAAAATCTCCGACAATTTTGGTGCACGGYACAGCGGATCAAATCGTTCCATTCAATCATTCAGAGCGGTTATATGAGGCTCTGCCAACGGATTCAAGAGCCCGGCCGTTGTATATCGAGGGAATGGGTCACAACAATGTACACTCTGTGGTGAGACCGATGTTCGTTGCTCGGTTAAACGAATACCTGGACGAGGAGGTTTGGCCGAAAATCAAGAATTCGAAAAAACTGCAAGGAAACAGACGATAAGAGTGATTGGGATTCATATATTCATTTATGCCTATCCAATTGCTACAATGGATGAAACATGGTGAAACTGAATTRATATCTTCTTGTTCTGTAGTCGATTCAACACGACGACACCTCCTGGTACGCGAAACTAAATCGCGATGATTTTGTTGTGCTTGGGAGAGTCCAACCTTGTTTTGAAGGATGGATTGGTGCTTGGCGAATCCGCCAGCGAATTAACAACAAATCAACTACAGATGCCGTAATGTATATATCATGTATACTATAGTACACACTGAAAAGAAACTTTTCATTTTCCGCAACAGTAGCCRATGCCTTTRTTAGCATTGTTGACCAGTTGAGTCTGTAGCGACGTGGAATGGGAGCTCCTCAGAGCAGTGCCCTTGAGATATTGAATAGTTTCARATCGGGAATGGAAGYATTCTCGGTTCGATAACGCTGCTTCTACCGGCAGATGACAGTAGATCARAAATCTTCCAAACTATAGYAATTTGACGAAATCACTCTAGATTATGGGTTGTACCATATTTCGTGCAAACACTGAGCTGAAGTCTCACATGTAGTATGTGGCGTGTAAACTTAAAAACAGACTGAGTGAGAACTGTGATGTGATGAATCGCAAATCAATTATCCAAAGTCTAAAAAAWTCCAATGGTAGAAGGATGATCGAAGAAGAAGCCCCATGAAGTTAGTGGAATTCAAATCTTCAAATTCTCAGTGTGGGGTAATGGCAATTTTTAACATTCCTGCCGATCGGTGATATATTTGGTCGGTGCATAACTTTAGTATATTCTATAAATTTTTCTTCTTCGGCTATCGATCGCAACGTTAAATTGCCAATGGGTCTCTACAAGTAACAGAGCTGATAGAGCACTTTGATTGGTGTATGTGTCATTTTTTCCCTTTCAAACTCGTCCAAAATCTCTGGAGCTTCGGTTACCAAATCTTCTGAAGCCTCCAAACGCCAACACAAATCCAAAGCAACTTGACCTTGCAACTGTGCTTCTTCTGGATTATCCTTTGTGTCGAGACAAATGACATGGATCGGGGCAAAGTTTTCAGTCGGCTCTCGAATTTGTAAATCTTCCACAACTGCGTCATAAATTCTTTCTTCGAAGGCAATAACGACGTCGTGTTCCGAGATGAGATCGGATGGCATGTCTTGCCATCGTTGTGGCGCTCGCTTCACAGCAGCACCCCTACGACAGAGATGAAGCACTGTATTACGAGTGAAAAATTCTTCGTCCTCTCGCGTTTTTGTCATCGAATTATACATTTCTTCATAGGGAACCCCGAACTTATATATTCTAGGTTCTTCCGTTTCATTCCAATATGTGCCAATGCCRTGAATACAATGCGTATGAGTGAAAAGGTCGCTCGAAAGGCCCGCTATAATCAACGATCTCTGAAAAAGATGCGAATCCGATCTTTCCAACCGGATAAGGAGAGAGGAATATGAAATAGCTTGTGCTAAGGACTTACCCATGGCAGTTCGACCAGGAAGACGAACTTGTGTACCGGTTCCGTAACTTTCGACGCGAAGGCCTATCGCGACATCAGGCATACAATAAAGTAACATTTTCTCTGAATGTGAGTCGTTCTTGCACGKTGAAAGACAAAACATGGTCTTACTTTTCATTATCGACAACGAGCGATCTAGTCCCACACATATTACCTGCATTTCCCAGAACSACGTGAGCCTCCATGGATCGATTGATATTACTTGAGCACACAACTCCAAACGACAGTTTGCTGGGGGCATGATGCGACTCTGGTGGAGGAAGACCTGGTGGTGTTGAAGGGCGCGGAATATTTTCATAAGCGCCTGGCATTTTTCAAGCTCTTTATCTGGTGAAATGATTCGAACTCTGACACTCTTTCTTTTGCTATCATGAAAT
>CAACVS010000127.1:71783-87962 GCA_900660405.1 Pseudo-nitzschia multistriata
AGGAGTGGCATTTTTGACTCCTCAGGAACATGTGTAACCCCTATCAACATATCGTCCAAGAACTGATATATGGATTGAATCCTAACAAGAGGAAGATAATTATGGTATTCATTCATTAATATAAGATAAAACTGGTCTTATTTGGACTGATAACTTCTTATGACTTAAGGCATATATGATGTAATGTAGTAGCTATATAAACAAAAAAAGCCCATGCCAGCAAAAAAAATTGTATGTAATTTCATTGTATGYGTGCATGCCATCCTTCTATCAGTGGAGTGGAATAATGGCTGGTAAGGATTATTTTCTAGGAAACTCAAGTTCCTCCTTTCTTGGGAAGCTTCTTCTTGGTGGCAAATCATTGCTTGGCAAGAATGAMACTGTAAACTATGAATAGTACTCTTTTTACTGCTTTTGTGGCTATGTTGGACATACTAGTCAGACAATGACGGGTTGCTGAGATGGAGCCTCCTAAAAATAGGCATACATGGATCATTAAAAACTCTCATTGTTTTGTCAAAAGTGGAGGTAGGATCTACATAGACCTAAGGAAACATACTACTGCCATCATTCCTTATGCAAAAATAGTAAGAACATTCCAAATATTAAATTAACKTTCCCAATGCAATTGTAATTATATCCAAGACTATTGTCAACAATACAAATTATTCCACTGAATGGGCAGGCTTGGACCTATGTATTGACAAGARGACCTGGCCATATCAAGGCTTTGGTGGACCCCTTGTTAACTATCTCAAAGGAAAGATGATAACAAGAGGCAAACAAACAGTAGTCATGTCTGATGTTGATTGCATTTGCCCAAGGGGTTGGAAACATCAACATCATTGATGGGAATCAAGCAATGATTGGCATACCTGCTCTGACCCTGCTAAAGTTCATCACCTTGTTGAAAACTATTGGTAAGATTGGATTGGGCAAGCTGTGGATGTCCCTGCCCCATATCACAGCCAACAATTTCTTTCTATCAGATTCCATCTTGGAATGGATGGGTGAGCAAGGGTTAGGTATGATGGGAACTGTTGCTAAGAACTGGTTGCCTGCAAAGGTTCCTGGGAAGTGCTTTCAKAAGAAGAACACTGCTGGGGATTCCAATGGGAAATGGAGAGCCAAGACATCTCCTCTTGATAAACCTGTCACTGCCATGAAAACTGTACCAGCTGATCCTTAGAAAGGAACAACAGCCTACAGATGAGTGCACTGTTCATTCCAGAGCACTGGAGCCTGCAATTTAGGATCAGTGAACTCTATTTCATCTTCCTCTCTTTACATTCATCAGAAGGAAAGAGGAAGGGGGAAATGACAAGCGTAGATGGGGCATTGAAATGAATGAGTCTTGTGAGGTTTATCTTTTTGCTTACGGGAAACTAGACCATATTGATGAATATATCTCCAGAGCCAACATTGGTTACAAATTGTAGAAATACTACCATGCTGCTGCAATTAATCATGCAAAAGTGTTGGCCATTGCTACAGCATAAGATATCTACAAAGAATGTACTAATGGTAGCCTAGGTGATGAGTGGAAGGTAACCAATGTGATGAGCTATCATGAGTTCCGCMAGAGGCTTGCTTTCCAGTGGAGCAGGCATATAACTGTGATACTAGACTGACGAGGCAGTGTGCAAAAGCAACAAGAAAGTTAAGAACTGGTAGGGCAAACTAGAAGAAAAGCAAGTAAGACTTTCCTTAAGAATGGAAAGTTGCTTGGATATCACAATTTGCAGACCATTGCAGAGAACAAAGTTAATGGAAGGTTTTGCTTCACTCACACTGAGTATAAAAGACATTTGAAGGCAATGGTTCCCACCAAGTCAAGGAGCAAAAATGTTTGTTACATGTGTGGTAGTAATGCTTACAGCATGTGCAAGCTAGTATGTGTGCCCACCAAGTCAAGGACAAAAATATTTGTTACATGTGTGGTAGTAATGCTTACAGCATGTGCAAGCTATGTGGAGTCCCTCTATGTATCACTGTAAGCAATTCAAAGAAGAGGGATTCTAATGGAGATCCCATCTCCTCACGATTCATCTCCTCGTATCCATAACTATTTGGATCTTCCATCTAATGCCTGGATCCATACCCTTTATTAACAAAATCACTTCCCTTGCCTTTGTTGCTGGATRCCACTTCATCTCCATGTTGCCCTATACGATTGTGAGCTTGAGCTGCGGCATCCAGTGCTTGTGAGCACAGGCCTTGGTTCCTTCATACACAAGGGTTCTGGCTTGATGCCTTGTTTTTTTTTGCCTCTCCTCCTATTTAATTTCACCCTTTGCTTTGGATGACAACCAAACAAGACTGCTCCGGTGCTTCCTGGAGGGACTGAGTCTGGGGAGCTTGCAGGGCAGCGTCGATATACATCCTTATGGAGATCTTCAAGGAGGAAGTCTGGTGTTTTTAGTATTTGTTGCTCAGTATGCTTGTTTTGCTGCTGCTTTGTTTTTAGTGCTATCCTCTATTTTCTTCAGGGGTTTCCTCCCTTGTGGGATGTATTGTTCTCAATTGATTTGAGGTAAAAGAAATGGGATTGACACATCATGTTAATAGTGTGGAGAAATGGTTCTGTCATGGTTCCTTCTGATAAACCGGAAAGAGAACAAATGTATGAAGGAGGAGGGGTATTGCCAAGTTCTGAGTTCACACAATTTGTGGCCTAATTTAGTGAGCAGTTTGTTTGTTGAGGTGCAAAGTGTCTGTTGTGGGACTCAAATGTGTTGAGTAAAAGCAGTCTTAACACAGTAATTAGATGGTCCAAAATCAATGCACYGTACAAAATGCACATAGAGGGTTAACTAAGGGTCAACTCACTCTAACAGCTCTATCTTGGTCCACAACAGACGCTTTCCATTGATAAGTACATGAATGGAAAGCCAATACAAGACCTTTCTGGGCTTGTGGGGGGTTATAGGGGCTTAACGAGTATTGAAAGGTATACAGGGCTGTATATCTGAAGTAAAAAATGTACWATTATTTTGGCCAGAAAAACATAGTCAACGCTATATGATACAATAATACCTACAACTTTCAGGGGAAATTTTGGATTCCTTGGTCACCTTCACAATTTGAAAACCAATCAAAGTACAACATTTCTTTGTCTTGCTATTGTTGGCCCTTTTGTCTTGGTGAAATAGAAAGAATTGATTCTTGTCAGAAGTTCCCTCTCCTTTCCTACAACAACTAGTAGTAGTACAGGAGTCATGGCTCTGTTGTTTTTGTCTTCTCTATTTCTTTTTTAGGTGGGGAATGWCTGTTTCCTGTAACCAAAATATATTGGCCACCAAGACCAGGACAAGTTGCAGTCATATTCTCTGAAAACTAGTATGTGTACTTTAAACCCTCYTTTGTCACCACTGTCCCTTGCATACTCATTCAGCTCAAGATCCCACTGTAAATTCTCCTTCTAACCAGATGTGAATCAATGGYAAGCAATTGTTGGGGACCAATAAACAAGAAGCTGTAATTGTTGGACTGTATTTTTGTAGTACTACCTTTGTTCAATGTAAAAAAGTGTGTACTACTTTGACTAAGCAATTTACACATATTTAAAGCCCTCAAAATTGACCAAAACTGGCCACCAAGCATGTGTGGATGGAATCTGAACTCACAGGAGTAATAAACAATTTGAACAAGTACTACATATCAGTTATTTGAGTCAATATGCACTACAATTTTCAGAACATTTTTTCAAAATGCATATAATCTTTTCCCATGCCCAAAATTACAATCCAGTTYGGAAAATKTAYCACCTACTACAATTCATGATTGGTTGGCTATCAYAGGCACTTTCTACAGTGCAAAAACTGAGGAGTGCATGGGTGGAAAAATTAAAAATAATTTAGAAGTGAATTAATAAAAAAGTTGTGTTTTTTTCTTGTTTCTTGTCACAAACAGACCAGCACTGGAAGAAGTTCTAACTCTTTAAAGGACAACATGAATCCAATGATTKTTTCTTCTTGTTTAAGACCAGCAGGTTGGAACCAAGGCATTTTCTAAAGATCTCCCCTGTAATCTGTGAACAGTTCTTGTTTTGGGAATATTAATTTGTACTTTCAGTGGTATTAGTAGTGTTCTCCCACACTTATGGGAACCGCAGTCTGTGATGACTGAAGTGTTAACAATTTGTRGTTACTAAATGYATCTACCCGTAAACKGAATCTGACCTRGATCACATATCACATCCATGTGGTACACAAATTCTTAACTCCAGCAAACTGGGAACGACACTTTCTTCATTAGTTTCAGAACAATGATTTCCTGCATCAAAAGTGCTAGTATAACAATGCTGAGATTTTTCAGCAGTTTTTGATGACAGTTCTTCAATTTTCCACTTTGGCATGTCATCATTTAGTTTTGGGTTAGCATAAGTAACAATGCTGAGGAAGGAATGATGCTTGGAAACATGCAAGTAAAATTACTAACTGTGCTTGTCCTGAATACCCTGATGTTTGTCATAACATCAGTACTAGTAGTAGTAATGTTAGTTTGGTCGCGCCTCCACAAAACCTCCTCGGAGGGAGGCGCTGCCCCTTGGAGCAACTAGAAGCATTCTTTCTAAAAGCTGTTCTGGTCATCTTAGTGCCTCTTCTAGTTCACGAGGTTAAATATTATTAAGATTTTTTAGTAGTAATGTGAGTATCATCAATTGGTCAACAACAAACAATGTTCTCAAGGTTGTAGTACTAGCTTGTATCAGATCTCTCAGTATTGCTATCTGCTGCCTTGATGGGGATGTCCTTGTCACAAAGTTTTGGAATGGCATCCTCCTCCACACTGCTGGTGAGGATGCTACAATTCTCAAACAATGGAAGTATCAATTTAATGACTTACTGTGCTGTCTATGTTTTTTCCCACCACCAGTACTAAGACAGTATCCATACCCTTTACTGATCTCATGCCAGTTCATTTTCTTGGCAGTAGGASCCTCCTAGATTGAAAGCTTTTTGTGCTGTGATGTTGGAGCAAAGTAATACAGATATCCATTGTCACACCACTACATGATTAACAAAGAGAGTCAGACATCTTTTCTCTCCACCAGAAAATTATCAAACATAAGCCACTCTTTTCCCCTTACCTTGAACTTTTATCATCCAATGTCACCGGCACTTCCTTCTCATGATACTACTGTATCAGATTTTTTTAAATCTACCAAGCATTCAAGATCCTACTATTATTACCACCAATATCAAGAATCTGATTGCTCAGTATTTCCCTACTGTGTCATTGTGGGACAGAGAAAGWACTTAGCTAGTCTTTTGAAATGACTCAATGGCAATTAATGATTGAACAGAAAGACTAAAGGGAGAGCCCATACGTTTGGTGTTAACCGCTACCTTCATGCCAGACATGATTTTCAGACACTGTTCTTCTTTTTTTCCCTGAACCATAATTAATTTTTTTATACTTTAAGTAATGCGATGAAAAAACTCACATAGCCACCCCCAGCAGAGGTCCTCACCAAAAAAACTCAAAGTCAATGACCACAACACAAACACACTAGTAAGACAGCAAATGTGTGCAAAATGCAACCCCCTCCTTTAACCACTGCCAATTTAGTAGTTCTTGTTGGAACTAAGTCAATCATCAACCACCAATCAACTTCTACTTTGCATAATTCTTCATCCCCTTGTCCCCCATATATCCTGGAAATTTAAGACTGAGTGTGTTACTACTGGGGTTCCAGAGGGAGTTATTTTTTCAAATTTGGAACTGCAGGAACAGATCTCTGCCATTTGTTATTATTTTGCCAGCACCAACAAGAAGAACTCTCCGCCATTTCATTATTTTTCCACCAAGCACAACTTCACTACTACTAGTATTACCTACTTCCGCCAAAAATGAATTCAGAAACAGAATTCTTCCACCAATTTACTACTACCTCGACCCCATGAGAACTACTACTAGTATGACAACACCCTCTACTACAGCAAGTGGCACAACCACCAATCTAACTGCTGTGTATGACAATTTTTTTTTCGAAAAAGATCGAATCCACAGAGTTCCTTGTACCGGTAGCAGTAACAAATTTTTCCGGGAACTCTGCTTTGAGGTACGATTACGAGTACTACCGTACCCTACGGTACAGTAGTACAAGCAGTACATATTTTCAAGAGGTTCGGGTACGGTACCGTACAAGAGAACGACCAAGGAAACGCGATCACATGATTAATTCAAAGTACGAAGTATGTACCGTACGGTACGAGGCCCTCGTTCTTCGTAATAAAACATACTCGTTCTGGTACGTACGATTAGGTACGTACCGTACAATACAGCAGTGCTTCCGCATGCTCTTCACTCAAATACCGTTGTTTTCCATGATATTTATGAATAGTACCATACTATCATTGCCCTCCTGACTGGAACATACTGTATCAGTTCCGGGAGAAAAGTCGGGGACTCGATCTTCCGTAGCAGTACACGGAAAATGTCTCGACGTATTCTTCTCCCTTACTTGATCTAGTAGTAGATTTTGTCAGAAGTACAACGAGATGATTGTCACTAGTCACTCGATGCTGAGATCTCCACAAAAGTAATTACGTACGTAGGTACGTTCATCGACGGCTCTGTTCTAGTGAATTTGTCTGTCAATAATTGAATTGTCTTTTAGTAAAGCGAACGAATAGTGTCGAAGTCAGCACACTGCCGGAAGCAGTTTGCGAATCCGAAACAGCCAATCAAAATCGAATCAGATGAAACGACTTCAGTCCGTCACCGAAATTTATCTTGGGATCACGCAACTTCTACATTATGTAACGGCAATATTATAAACTCCGAGAGTTTCCCGCTACCTAGAACAATGAAAATGTTTTTAGCTCCAAATTAAAAACTTGTCATGACACAGTTTTACTTATACTTCTCCCAAAAAAACGAATTTTAAAGCATCTGTTCGCTACACAGCCATTGTTTTTCAGTGCGATAAACAACATCTTCTTCTCCACGACACTTCAGAACCCTTCCGTTCTTGACCAATCGAWACATAGTCCGTGATCTAAGAAGCGTTATCAGAGCATCRAAGGTTTCTAGTACGTAATTTTACGTCAGACCACCKTGGAATACTTGTCGACRCATCWACCCTATCCATCTTGGTGGTGCCATTCTCTTTATTGCTCGCCCCGATTGACCATTAACATCAGATTTYTGTTGCAATTAAATGGGGTTTCACTTCCGAGACTGWAGTCACAACGACCATGAACGATCAAGAGCGCCAACAGAGCAACCTTTTACCAATATCTGAAGTGACCGGTAAGCATCAAGCAGATATTGGTATTGAGAGGTGTGCAGGGAACGAAAACACAACACAAACACAGAAAACTATGACAGCACAAAAAGAATMTTACGAAGATAGCTCKAAGGATCCTTTCAATAGTGACAARGAAAAGTTAGTGAATTTGTCACCCAAGAAAGAGAACGCGGATGACATTGCATCTATGATTTCTCAYATCGTAGGCCGAGTTTGCGAAGACTCCGTTGCTTCGGATGTTAGCGGTTTAACGGATGCAGACATTTTTAGGACGGAAGACTTCCACTCTTCCCCCACCAATGCACACTCCGTCGAAACTGTTGTTCAAAATGAATCACTCTCTTCCTCCAAGAATAAGAAGAATTTCAAATCTGTGGTTCGTAGAGCTCCCAATGCACCGGCGGTATCCGGCGCGCTSACCGATATTGAATCAGAGAATACATCGACCACAGTTAGTAGTAGTCACGAAGAAAAGACTCCCAAGAGCAGGAAGAGGTCTGTCAGCTTTTGTGATGTTCAGGTCCGCAATTACGAACGCGTTCTAGAGTTAAATCCGTCTGTGACATCTGGCCCCGCACTTGGGATTGGCTGGAAATATTCCGTTGAACAAGAGTATTCGGTGGAGAATTTTGAAGATAGCCGAGAGAATTTCCGTCGCCACTCAATGAAAGAACTTGCCGTGTCCCGGGATGAGCGCGAGGATATTCTGCGTAGCTTGGGTTATTCCCAGAAAGAGATTGCAGGATCTGTCCGAGCCATCATTCGAGCGAAGAACCAACGCAAGCAAACAATTCACAACTTGCATGTGTCCTCTATGGAAGAGTTTATGGAAAAAGCAACAAGAAAAGTGAAGCGAGTATTGTTGTTCCCRCTCCACAATCGCAAGAAGGCGAAAGCGCTTTACTCTTATCCAACWCAATCGCCTTTAAGTGCCAAGACTTTAGATTCGTGTGCGCTGAAGAAAACATCTCTCCGTGCTTAAAACGCTKTTGCCAAGGCACAAAGAATGATCCATATCGGGTAGTTTACTTTGGATGTCATGGTCAAATATTCTACCAACCAGCATTTTCCTTCGCTCGCTGGATTCTATAACATGTTCACCTTCTCTAGTTTGATCTTCTCACAAGATCCCTCACAACTCAGGCATCGTTTTTGAATAACTTCAATTTTACCTTCCAAGAAGTTAACGGATATGCCTCTGATTCGTTCATGATGATAATGAATCGCCGATTTAATYACTAAGCTTTTGCTGAAAGCGGCGAACAGTATTTTGGTCCATCATCCATACTGGCTTTTTGTCAAAGTTTTGGAAACCGTAMACAARACAATTTTCACATCCAAACTTYGTGTTCGTGGCCAAGACACACAACAACTTTTCATATAATTTTTCACCAATTTTAAAAATAATTTAGTTTAGCGAACAATTTCCCACAAGATGTGTGTTACGCAAGGCGTCCAGGAAAGAAGAGTAAATCAGTGAAGTGGAAAWGGGATCGTTCTGAGTTTTTCTCAGTTCAGTCATCACATGGTGGATCAAAGASTGATCATCCTGTTGAAAGTACTGTACGACATAGTTGGAGAACACCGATACTTCTTCTACACAGAGTTTCTGGTGTAGTGTAATACATAAAGGAAGAATAGCTTTTACATGGCTTTGGTTGTAACTTTTCTTTATGTTTGATTGCATCTGCCAAAAAGGTTATGAATATTTAGTACATTCAACTTTGGAACTGCAATTTTGGGAGTACTACTGTGAAAGAATCAATTACTAATTCACTTCCTTTACAATCAAGCAAAAAGGGTATCTATCTAGGATATCTAATACTACTAGGACATTTGATCCTGGGAGCAGATCAGCCACAWTATTGTTGATGGTAATGGAGTAAATTAGCTTGTCCTGGTGGTGGTGGGCAATCATGATGGAAGAGGACAAGGAGGAGAGGAGGACAAAAAGAGGGAGTCTTCAACATTCTTCTTGCTCTCTTCCTACTAACATTTGAAAGATATCCAGTTGATGATGACACTGATGAGATTCAGACCTGTGCTGTTACCAACATAGTCTTCTGTAAAGGAAGAAAAAGAGAAGCAAATGCAACACCATGGCAGATTAGTACTTTATTGGTAGTAAAGAACAAGAGGATCTGTGGCAAGAGGAGGAGCAGCATGAGCATTTGGATTTACCTCAACTGGCATAATGTACTAGGTACAACTTGTGGTTGAAACTTTCCAGAAAGGTTCTTCTTTTTGTATTGCAGCATCATTCTGTAGCCATGGTCACCATGCCTTCCAGAGAAGATATGGATACTGAAAGGATGTCATCCTCTGTGCCACCAGCCTTCTTCCCATGGGGGACATGTAAGTTGTGATGATTGCAATGGTTGATCAAGGGGAGGGGCATCACTCTTGTTGCCATGAAAAGTACCTCTGTTCTCATTASTCTTGTAGTATCCTTACTCCATAGTACCAAAAAACTCTTCTACCTTGTTCCTCTCTATCCCCAAGGCTGGTATTTCTATCTATCATCCACTTGATTGCTTTTGCCAAGAAGGCAACCTCTGGAGGAATGTTGGGGTCTCTGGTTGGAATCAATTTCTGATGAAGAAGCTTTTGATATTACTTCCTACTACAGCAGATGATGCTGGAATCAACAACCTCCTCCTCTCTGAATGGATAGGATGATTTAGCATGCTGGTGCTTGTCACAAGTAATACTAGTACTACTACTAGTAGTAGTAGCAGTACTACTAGTACTTCCTCCAGCATCCCACTATGACTGTACTGTGACTCCAATTTTGCTGTCCAGTTTTGAAAGTCCCTTTATTTACTTGACACTCATCAAAAAGTGTCATTTAACCCCGGATAAAATATGACTGTGTACATCACCACCTAGAATCAGTACTAAAACTAGAAATGTGCATGCGCGTGATTAAAAATTATTATTTTTGAATAAAAAAAGAACCATTCAAATTGCCCAAATATTGAGTTTATTTCAGTAGTAAGCTTGTTAGGGTAAAAAAAAAACTTAATATTATATTTAACCTCGTGAACTAGAAGAGGCACTAGGAAGGCCAGAACCATGGCTGTCGTGAGAAAGAATGCTTCTAGTAGCTGCTCCGAGGGGCGGCGCATCCCTCCGAGGAGKTGTTATGGAGGCGCGACCAAGTTGTATGTACTCTGATAGGCCGTTGAAGGCCCAGGACTGGACTCAAAGGACAGGACTGGACTCAAAGGACATGGTTTAAGTGAAGTATTGGTTCATAGTAGTTTGGATGGTACGGTTGGGTGCGGTGGAGACCAAAGAATTTGTTGGTGATGCAGGGGATTTGTGCCTTCGCTTCTTGGAGTATGCATCAAAGACCAGTCCGTCTTGTGTGATGCTCTCCGGCGGACTATGAAGCAATGGTTGAAAATACTGAGTAATGGGGTGGGTGTTGGTGACCGAAGCATGTATAGCTTGGGAGACACTTGCCAGAATCGGTTTCTCGTAGGCTCGGTGATAATAAGATAGCATGGATAAGCTTCTTGTTAGGGTACAATCATTCAGGGATGGAGGAAGTAATAGGAATAATCCCTCTCATGATGTACAATATGGTGTTCAGAAGAAGTTAAGGCTCCCCCCCATTCCTTGTTGCTGCGTTGCAACCCCAAAGAAGTACCAGTACTTCAATTCAGAAAGGGGCACTTTCTTGCATTTTGAACCTGGATCGGGGCGTCAAGGGGTCCGGAGGGCCCAAACAAGTTCTCGGASTTTTCCAATCGACTCGCTCGACTAATTAATGATACACTAATGTCTAACGTTAGGTTTCTTTTACTCGTACCTAAACTTACAACAGCACAGATTGCTGTGATGTCCGGTACCAGTACTACTCCGTTTAGGAACAAGGCAGGGCTTTCAAAAGCAGAGAAGCATCATGTACTAAAATTGTAGTAAAACGCAAGGTAGTACCGTACGTCGAGTACTCGTACTATGCCATACAGTACGGTACGTAGCTGTAGAGCACCTGTACTATGCCATACGTACGGTACGATACCACAATCGGATTTGTTTCGGTTCATGATTGCAGTACAACGTACCGTTCGATACTCGTGCTTTTGACCATCATCGTTTCAAGTGAAAACATTAACCAAACCKAATGATACCATCTCTTCAGAGCAAATTTACAAGGTCATCTTACAGCTATCAAATCAATCTGTTCCCCAGCGGCTCGAGTGAGGAAGCTAGAAGAAAAATAAAAAAGAAATGCCCAGGGAAGATCAATGGGTGGCCGTTGCGCCGCAATTTGCTCAAGAAGGTAGCAGCGGCAGCGGCAATGTGATCAAGCCTGCCCAGTCCGCATTTACATTCTGGCAAAAAGACAACTCAGAGAACATAAAGGCGGAGCACATAGCCTCGAACAATGGAAAATTTGAGGTTGGTCTCTTCTCAAGAGCTATGCGGGGGAAATGGAACAGCCTTGATGCCTCGGAAAGAGAACCTTACGAAGACTTGGCACGAGAGGACTTGTTCCGTTTTCGATCAGAATCACACAAGGCAGATGTAGCTGCCATGCAACGCCGGGAAAGATTGCAACAAGAAAGATCGGTCTTACTGCTAGACGACATTGGTGGAACGCAGCGGGGCACCCGCGGGCAGCGCGCCCAAAAGGAACGAAAGGAGAAGCGAAAAGAAAAAAAGCGTCTCAAGAAGATGAAGAGAATAGCCGATGCCGAGGATGGARTTGACGATGACTCTACGGGCAGGGGGAAAAGCATCCTCGATGATGGAGATATGGAATATCAGGATGAAGATGAAAGCAGCGGGGAAGAAAGCTACAGTGGTTCTTCTGATTCATCGGACTCGGACGATAGCTATCGACGGAAGAAAAAGAAAGCCAAACCAGCGCCCAGAAAAATATCGCAAAAACAGATCGAGAATAGACGGAGGGCACAGGAAGAGAAGCAGCGGAAAGAAGCCATTATTGCCGAACAGCAAGAAGACATACAGAAAGAAAAGGCCGTCCAAGCGAAGAAACGTCTCGAGTTTCTCTTAAAACAATCTTCAATTTTCTCTCACTTTGGTAAAGTAAAACAGGATCAAGCAAAATTTGGTATTAAGTCGGGAGCAAAAAGCAACAACGATGAAAAACAAGGAATGAGTAGAAGAGACCAAGCAAATGCAAATCAAGAAGACGAGCTCGAAGAAGCAGATGAGCACCAGGCGACTTTCCTCACAGCTCAACCAACAACCCTTGGTTTTGGAAAAATGAGAGAATATCAACTTGAAGGACTAAATTGGATGATTCGTCTCCAAGAAAATGGAGTGAATGGGATTTTAGCYGACGAGGTGAGCTATGAGAGGGTCAAATGTAGGACTGAAGTGGTTCTATTGTGTCATTATTTATGTTTCGAATCGAATCGAATCGAACCGAACCGATCCAAGCAACACTATTTCGATGGCCTAATTTTTTTTCTGCATATTGATTTCACATTTTTGCTCAATCAATTTTTGTTTATTGTTAGATGGGWCTAGGGAAAACCCTCCAATCCATTTCTATTTTGGTTTACATGTTGGAGTTCCAGAATGTTAATGGTCCGCATTTGATTATTGTACCAAAATCTACACTCAGTAATTGGATGAACGAACTAGCACGATGGGCTCCAACCCTAAAAGCAGTCAAGTTTCATGGAGACAAAACGACACGGGAAGAACTTATTGAAACAGTACTACGTCCCGGAAGAAAAGATTCAGAGCGTGATTGGAACGTTGTTGTGACCACGTACGAGGTCTGTAACATAGAGAAGAATACGTTCACAAAGTTTGCGTGGTCGTATCTCATTATCGACGAAGCTCATAGGTAAGACAACAAACGCCTACGTGCAGTGTGGCTTGTATGCATTTTATCGTCTTTGTGAGTTCTTCGCAGASTTTTCACCTCATCAGAAAAACCTTTTGACTTTTGCTTTCTGTAGATTAAAAAATGAAGCCTCCGCGTTTTCTAAAACAGTACGAACGTTTGAAACTCGCTATCGAGTTTTACTCACRGGGTAAGAACAATTATGCTGGTCAAAACGCTGTCCGTTCATTATATAGAAATCTTTAACTTACGAATCATCCAACTTTTTTCCAGAACTCCGCTTCAAAACTCCCTTCATGAACTATGGGCACTTCTCAACTTTCTAGTGCCAGATGTATTCGCCAACTCAGAGCAATTCGATGAATGGTTCAATCTTGACATTGATGACAATGATGAAAAGAATCGCCTGATTTCCCAGCTTCATAAAATTCTTCGCCCCTTCATGCTTCGTCGCTTGAAAAAAGAAGTCGAAACAAGCCTACCGCCAAAACACGAAACAATTTTATTTACTGGAATGAGTGCGATGCAAAAAAAACTGTACCGGGATATTCTCATTCGAGACATTGATTCCATTCAAGGAACTTCTGGTAGTCGTACTGCAATTCTGAATATTGTAATGCAGCTGCGAAAGTGTGCCGGGCATCCTTATCTGTTTCCTGGGGTTGAAGACCGCACCCTTCCCCCTCTAGGAGAACATTTAGTGGAAAACTGTGGGAAAATGGTGCTCCTTGATAAACTACTCAAGAGGCTCCAAGAACGGGGATCTCGCGTTCTTCTCTTCACGCAGATGACTCGTATATTGGATATTATGGAAGATTATCTTGTCATGCGTCGCTTTCAGTACTGTCGCATTGATGGAAACACGACGTACGAAGTTCGCGAGAACTATATTGATGCATACAACGCTCCAAATTCAGAGAAATTTGTATTTCTCCTTAGTACAAGAGCTGGTGGCTTAGGAATCAATTTACAAACAGCAGATGTAGTAATCCTTTACGACTCTGACTGGAATCCACAGGTGAGTTACTCTAATGTATGAAGGCACCTGCTGATATTGAGATTGTGAATAACATCTAACATCTCGAGCATATATTGTTTATTGTTGAAAAGGCCGATTTACAAGCGCAAGATCGTGCGCATCGTATTGGACAAAAGAAGCAGGTACAGGTTTTTCGACTAGTGACGGAACATACCATTGAAGAGAAAATTGTTGAAAGAGCGCAACAAAAACTCAAGCTTGATGCGATGGTCGTCCAGCAAGGCCGTCTAAAAGACAAAGACAAGTTGTCTAGAAACGAACTACTTGAAGCAGTGCGTTTTGGTGCTGACAAAATTTTCAAAAGTAAAGATTCATCCATCACCGACGAAGACATTGATCTAATTATCAACGCTGGGAAAAGGAAGACACAAGAACTCAATGATAAATTTCAGGCTGCCGATAAAGGTGACCTTCTTGACTTCACACTGGACGGAAATAGTAATATGCAAACCTTCGAAGGGGTGGACTATTCAGGGAATGCTCTAGCTGCTGCCAAAGCGGAAGTTGGGATGCTTGGAATACTAGATCTAGGTAAACGTGAGCGCAAGACTGTTGCGAACTACAACGAGAACAAACTGTACGCAGATCAAGTTGCTGCGATACAGGGTAGTAAACCGAAGGAAAGGAAAAGAAAAAAACCCATTCGTCTCCCAAAATCTCTGCGTTTACCTAGAATGGAAGAATGGCAAATGTTCAACAGGACACGTTTGCTGGCAATTCAAGAAGAAGAGGAAGCGGCATTCCGGGCATTACCTGAAGAGGTACAAACCGCAGCAACTGCAAAGAAAAAGGACAGATTCAAAGACGACTCTATCGTCACAGACGAAAACGTAGCTAATGCGGTAAACGCTGAACCTAGTACAGCAGAGACGGAGGAGACAAATCCCGAAGAAAAGCATGTTGAGCTTCCGCCTCTGCTGAGTGAGGAGGTTCAAAAAGAGAAAGATTCTCTACTAAAAGAAGGCTTTCTTGGATGGAGCCGTGTGAATTATACATCATTTATTAAAGCAAGTGCCAAATATAGTCGTTCAGACTTTGCCAAGATAGCTTCTGAAGTTGGGAAGACGGAGGCTCAAGTTGTTGAATATTCAACTGCATTCTGGGGAGAAATTGGGAAGGAGCGATTTTCTGAACACGAGTATACTCGTGTAAGTAATCTAGTTGCGAAAGGGGAAAAGAAACTTGTCGATATGAAGGCACTCAGGCAAAGTCTGAAAGTTTTCATTTCCCTCTTCGACAATCCCTGGGAAAAGCTCGAATTTACTCATGTCAACACCAAAGATAAACTATTTTCTGCCGACAACGATCGGTATCTGCTTTGTTGGACCCACAAGGTGAGCTCATCTCTGCATGAATCGTCACTCCCTCGTGCTTCCTTCTATATCTAACAGGTATCCTGTCCGTTTCCTTTTTTATATGCAGTATGGTATCGGACAATGGGATGCGATCAAAATGGCTATCAGAAGGAGCCCACAGTTCCGGTTTGACTACTTTTTCCGCAGTTTGCCGGTTGACGTCATTGGTCGTAGGTGCGAGACGTTGATGAAAGCAACGCTGAAAGAGGTGGAACTCCTAGAAAAGAAAATGCGAGAAGATATGGGTTTGCCAGGAGAGGTAAAAGAGGGGACTAGTCTTCCGCCCATAAAACTTCCCAGATTCAGAGATATGCAAAGGACTTTACGAGCAAAAAAGATTCAAAAAAGGGAGAAAGAMAAAAACGATCTCGAGGAAAAAGTTGAAAATTTAGAGCATCAGATAGAAGAAATTCAAAACCGACTAAAACAATTGAGTAAGGATCCAGATATTCAGAGAGAGAACGTTTCTCGGAATGGAGATTCTACCACGGAACGAGAACCAAGCCATCCGGTGCCTGTTTCTCCTCCGTCAGCTACGACAGAAGACGCCGTTGCAGTCGACGAATCGAAGGGTGCTATTGGTCCAGACGGTACTTTCGTCGAGTTTCCTCAATATGATGGGTTGATACCTCCTAAGGAGTACAAGAAGGCATTCGCCCAGTTTTGTCAGAGGACGCGTAAATCGGTGAAGAAT
>CAACVS010000128.1:0-15473 GCA_900660405.1 Pseudo-nitzschia multistriata
CCTCATGTAGACCTGGTAGGGAATCTACATGGAGGTTCTTCTATTCATGACTCGTGACGTCTATGTTCTTCGTAAGATATTCTAACTCCTGATATCTTGGACCTCTTACGATCCTCGGACCTCTTACGAAGGATCCTTGGACCTCTTACGATCCTCGGACCTCTTACGAAGGATCCTATGATATATAGATATGAATCGTACCTTACGATAGGTACGTAGGAATGGTATGATTCTTCATTCCTTTCTTCGGAGCTTCGTATCGTATTGTACGTATCCCTCTAATACAGTACGTACGTTGCACTGCTCCATATTTTTACTTTGGGGGGTTGCAATACACAACCTCAACAGTTACGATGACAGTAGCCTCAAAACACAACTCTTGGAATTTATACTCAAGATTTACACATGCAAATAGTATTACTCTCAAATAACCTTGGTGGAATCACTATTTTGTAACAATTATTCTGCTAGTACCATATGGTTTCAAATTTATGAAATGGCCGGGCTCCATTGCTACCTCACAGATGAGAAAATACATGACTAGCTAACTGTGTTACTACTATGTATGATGAATGGATTCTACAAATGCCTTTACAGAATACTAAACTTCTTCCATGACAGTCCCCACTGTACCTGTAATTGAATTGTTTTGGCTACACTTTACCGGCTTATCAGTAAGGTTTCTGAACCTTCTGCAAACATAAATGTTGTCCATCATGGTAAGGTCAACCCTGGGTTCCAACTGTCTACCATTCTTCCTTCTACATTCCTCCCTGAACCATTCTCTCATCTGTTTTTTAAACAGCTCTCCTGTTTGAGGGTCCTTTTGAATTTCCTTAATCTCAGCGCACAACATGTGGTAGAGTAACTTCCCCTCTGGAGCCCACCCATCTCTCGTCCCGCTTCTTGCATCTCAGAATCTCTTCTGTTCCAACTTAATTGACCCATCTCTCTTTCTCAGGAGAGAGGATTCCCACACATGAAGTTCATTGTAAAGTATTAGGAGTGTGAATGCCTCATCCTCCACACTAAAAATCCTACTGAGCAAGTGCTCTGTCCCTTTTGTATTCCCATTGAATTTCTATTTCCTAGCATTAACAGAAGCCAAAATTATTCTTGTAACAAAATAATAAAACTCTGGATTGTCTGCACTACAATATGCCCTACAGTGTGGGTCTAGTAAAATCCTCTTCTCTTTATCATTCATGTCCCAATCAGAAATTGCCACTGTTCCTGGAAATCCGTCTGAAATATCAACTTAATATCTGACAAAATGATATATTCAGAGTTAACATTAAAAACTGGACTAGACTGGCTACTCAAAAATTAAAATAGTAGTATTTTTGATAAAGCTGTAACTGCTTAAAGGTTGGATAGTTTTACTTGTATTATGCAGTAAAAATGAGAATGAAAAAAATCCTTGGGGGACTTTTTGGAAATTTGGACCACATGTGGAATATGAGTTTCCCTTTTTTTCATGCTTTGTGATGCAAAAAAAATTGACCCCTGCTGTGTAGCAGGGGTCATAATTTAGAGGGATGCGCAACATTTTTTCTTATGCAGGGTCAGAATTTCATTTTTCCATGTATGTCCAAAATTGGAAAATGTCACCCCAGGATTTTTTGACAACTTCATTTTTACTGCATAATACTAATAGAAAAACTGTTCAACTTTAAAGTAGTACTAATATTTTCATCAAAAATAGTGATAATGTACTATTTTACTAGCCTATCAAGATCAGTTTTTTATGAGGATTCTGAATATATAATTTTCTTGGACATCAAATTGATTTTTGTGATATCATTCTTTTGTAACGTGAAGTGGTCGCACGTAACGTGAGATGGTCGCGCTGTGGGAATATGTAGCGTATTCGTACGTGCGTAGGATGCGTACGTGATTTATTTTTAATTCGTTGTGGGAATTAAAAAATGGAAGCGGGTTTGATGGTGCCAAATAAGTTTCGTTGATTGTAGAAAAGGAAGAAAGCATTGAACGTTTTGAAGTTTTCAAGATCAAGAAAGCGTTGTGAGCAGCGACAATGGCGATCGTCTTGAAATTGTTATTTGGTAATAGTTATTTCGAAATTGTTATTTCGAAGACGATGGTGGCAACAAGGCGTATGCATTGTCGGAGACAATGGCAACAACAAGGCGGATAGGTTGTCGGAGACGATCTATTGTTCAAAGGTGTGTGTCGACGCAGTGTTGGTAGAGTTCGTATTGAGGAGAGATCACGCCTAAAAAATTATCACCATGGTGGTGATCAATTTTATTGGAAGGGTGTCATAACCTGTGGGAGTGACTGTCCTAAAAGTGATGTAAAGTGTGTGCTAGTAGAAAAGTGAGTCGATGCTCTTATCGGGGATCAACGAACTATGGAATCTAGAATGGATCGCTGTGAGGATCCAGTGATGTGTGAATCGAATGAGTCGAGTCACTCACGCAAGTGAATGAAATGAGTCATGTCGATCATATGAATCCAGTGGGATCGCGTGAGTCATATACTATGTATGGTGTGTATGAATCGTAGATACGTATCGTATGTACGTGTCATATGTATGAATCATTCCCACGGTCTGATATCCTACGGACAACAGTACTAGTAGTAGTAGAGCTACTACTGCTGGAAAAGTAGTAAGAAGCAAAATGGATGAAGGACAGACTGTTTGAATTTTTTAGGGACTGGACTGTTTTCACAAAATTAGATGGAGGACAGACTATTTCTACTAGAATTACAGTACTACTAGCCTAGTACTACTAGTAGAAGTACCAGCTCCTCTGTTTCGTCACATCAAATCTCAAACTACTAGTAGTACAGAGAGGATTAAAATCCAAGAAACACTTTCTACTTGACTCTCAACTATATGAGTGCAAGATGTGCATACTATGAAGTTTGAAACTCAGAGAGTGATTGGA
Organism: Pseudo-nitzschia multistriata; assembly: GCA_900660405.1. NCBI lineage: Eukaryota > Bacillariophyta > Bacillariophyceae > Bacillariales > Bacillariaceae > Pseudo-nitzschia > Pseudo-nitzschia multistriata. Next base: position 2,916 of record CAACVS010000128.1, read on the forward strand.
ATTGGAAGTGTTCCTGTGTAGGGGGTCTTTCAGGTACACTTTTAGCAGTGATATGAAGTAAAAATGAAGTTGTCAAAAAATCCTGTGGTTGTGAGGCTAAATCACGAATAGATAGTGAATAAACTCACTCTTTATTATACACCGCATTATGCTACTATGGAGCCACGTATACTTCGCAGGTTATGAACCCACGTATACTTCGCAGTGGTGACATTTTCCATTTTCGGACACACATGCTGGAATATGAGTTTTCGATGTGACCCCTCTAAATTATGATCCCTGTAGTACGGTAGCAAAAGAAAAAATGGTATCACGAAACAGGAACATCAGAAAAACGAAAAACATCCGTTAGTTTTTGGTTTCCTCGGAAAAGATACCGGTACCGAAAGGAAATGGAGAGTCGTACCGTACCGTACCGTAACTAATCGTAGGCAGTACTAATACACATCATCACGACGACTACGAACTAACCCAACGTGCCGGTAGACGTCGATCTTGAGATGAGAAAGTAAGCTGATAAACATAACGCTAGAACGATGTCGAGTGACAAGAACTTTGTGCAGGAATACTATTATCATCTTTCACTATCCTCTACTTGGACTGGAATATTTGGCGCCACCTTCACTGTGCTAATAACAACCTTAGATGATTCGATATGGCTCATGCCTTTTGTTGCCACTGGAGGATGCGAAAAGCGATCTCGCTTTGTTCATGCCGGTGTATTCTTAGGGACTTTGATGACTCTCTCATTTTTTTGCTGTGCCATAGCCTTGGGCTTTGTGAGTTTCTGGGGGCAGAATACTGACAACGATACCCAATCATCGATCAGACGAGTTGAAATCCAGTTAGAATGCATCTCGGTTATACTATGCTGGGCCATTGCCTCTGGCTTTTTTATAAAGAAACAGCTGAAACATCGTAGACGGCTGCGCGAAGATCATGAAGGACGCGATCGTCGACAACATGGGACAAGGGATGAATCGAATGCAGTTCTTCGAACAGAAAAAAAGAAAGATGATGTCAAAGGTGGTGCAGAAACAAGTCATGCTGATGATGATTCGGAGAAATTTCGTCGGGCGTTATATGGATCAATATCGGGACCCCCAGTAAGAAAATACTCCCATGACAATGATTTGTGCATGCCTACCTCTAACGAGAAAGAACCAGATTCTACCGATACTGATGGCTTSGCTCCTATGACGGTAGCGAGCTTGACAGCTTTGGGATTCCTTGATGAGATTTCATATTTTCCAACCCTGATCGTTGGAAATGTTTTTTCGGTATCAGAGTTGATACTGGGTACATTGTTCGCCGGACTCACCGTGCTGGCAATTCAAGTTTTTCTATTTGGCCGGTGCAAACCTTTCATTGACTTTCTAGATGAACGAGTTCCTCTATATGCGATCATTGCCTGTTTCGCCGCTATCATGACCTGTCGTTTGGTCTGGGATATATACGTCTAGAACTCAGTGGCCTGCATCTAGTACCATATCCTCGCATCGGTTTTGTAGGCTAGTGTACGGTGCGGTTTGTGAGCAAAATATTTCGCAGTGTTCGATGCAATTAGCAGAAAGAAATTTGATTATTTCAAAACATGTCTGCTATTATTACATCATCAATAGGATGCTTCTAGATGAGCCAATTTTTTGTAAGTTACAGTAGGTAACAGTTAGCGAGCACCATCACTACCGTACAAACAATATAAGCGTTCTACGCATCAACCAGCCGAATGTTTTGGAACAAAATTAGAGCGCCACCATTTCTCGGACGCGACCCTGCCCGTCGGTGAAAGTACGCTTGACTCCGATTTCCATCGGAATCGGTTTGTCGTATTCTTCGCATTCTTCAGCCCGTTGGCGTATTTTCCGGTTGATGTACGCTCTGTATGCTTCGGACTTCTTTGCACTCATTCGTTTGGAAGGTGATTTCACCGCGTCTGCATTCGGCGATTCTACTAGAGAATTGACCCTATCATCAGTTGGCACGACGTATCTCAAGACGGTCTCGTTTTCGCTCCTATTGTTTGTTGGTAGTTCCGACTCATGTCTGAAACACTGGACATTTCCACCGGGCGTACAAGCGTTGACCCTGTCAACGAGATCAATGACTGGTGATGGATTACGAGAGTGTTCATTTGGACTACTTCTGGTGAACAAAGAAGAAATGATAGCACGAGGGGATGATAGAATTGGGAAAGAATACCGTTGTGCAGGATCGCCCATGTTCCCATCTTTGTACCTCAACTCATTGTTTACAATTCCAACACTGTGTGCAGTAGAGCCAGTTTCGGTATCGGAGGGGTGCCCGTCCACGACGTGAATCATAGATTTGGGGCGGACAGGCAGGTGCAAAAAGCGGCTAACACTTGCCCTATTGTCGACGGGAAGCGTCGAATAGGATCTTCCGTTCCGATTGTCCATCGGAAGCGGTACAATGTGATTTCCGTAATTCTTCTTCTCGGTTTCAGTCAGATCGTGAAGGGTAGCCTCTAGTGACGGGGTCCGGGTCCGAGATTTTCTTTTACGATCCCCGATTTTGCTCGCATCGATCCTACCTTTATCGACATCGTTGTTGCCAATGTTACCCTTTATGGTTATCGACGAAGGTAGGGACTTATTCTTATAATCTAGTGAACGTCTAGTATGTCGTTCTAGATCAGGTTCTTCTCTTTCCTTACCAAAAGATGGTTTGCGGGAACCTCTTTTCAAGGATTTGTTATTTTCGTTTCCTCTACTCATTTTCTCCCGCAACCAATCGGTCGGCCAAGTTGATACTGCACACCAACACAAAACCATCGCAAGAAGGAATAGAGTCACCATAATAGGAATTGCAACCTTGGAAAAAAGGGTAATGCCGTCAGTGGTGTCCAGACTAGCGCTCGTTGAATCCAAAAGGACATCAACGGGTTCAAATTCGTTTTTATCGACTCGATCGAGAAAATCCGAACCTACGTATTTGAGTTTTGTGACGACCACACCAAGCWCGAGAATGTCATTGTTGACTTTTTCGAGATAATTTCCATCATTCATGTCCTCTTCCACCCTGGAAAGAACAACGTTCCCTACTGATCTAAAATCGGACGCACCGCCTCCTGATCCGATGGTGGTTGCCGAAAAATCCAATTCATCGAATCCAATCACAACTGTCCCCTCAACTTCATTGCAAGACAACGAACCTATTTTGTACTCGCTTACGCATTCTTCCTTCCATTCGTGCCAATCCCCTGGGCTGATCGATAGGATCTCCGTGCGCCTCGATCTCAGCGCTGAGAACGACGGCAAGTCCGATAAAGCTTCTTGTCTTCGCCGTCGCCTCGCCCTCCTGCGTCGTGGTGAGCAATCGTGCTTATGGATGCTATTAATAATGGCCGCCGACACGCTGTTCGTGATCGTCGATTGCGCCCTGGGCGACAGATCCGACGACAAAACGCTTGTTTCGATTTCATACTGAAAATTGACGGGAGCAACTCCCCATGGCTGGGGTCGAGATTCTGCCGTGTTGGTGACAGAATCGTTGGAATCATTGGCTTTCCCGTCCTCGTCGTAGCACACACGAAAATGTCTCGGCCGTTGCCGAGGACGAGCCCTAGATGGAGTTGTCGGCACGTCGGTGCTTATCTGGTCTGACATGTTCCTTGTAATGTTGAAAAGCTYTAAGCAGTAGATTCGATGCAAGGCGATTGATTCTTTGCAGATGGAAATCGATACTTCGGGCGGATAGTCGCTCTAGTATGTTCTTTACGACTTCCAAGCTCTCCCAAATTGAATGGATTGGAAGATGGACTCCTAATCGTCGCAGGAAACCATCCAAGACAATGCTGCTACCGGTACAGAGATTGAAAACACTTTCGTTAATGGTAGGTTCTGCGATTTCCGTGATCGTTCCAAGAAGTGGAACGTGGATCTCGAAATTTTTCATTAAATCCGACACAAAAAATGGGTCGGTCCTCTCGGACGTCTTTTTTGAAACAGAAAGCGACCCGGTCTGCGTGCTCTCTCGTGCCAATAGCACTATGAGGGCAAGACGCGCCAACTAGATTAAAATTTTGGCCAGAGAGCGAGGCGCGCTCACAGAAATTAGATCAACACGTGCAGCAATCGAATCCAGCTTACGGGTCGGGTACGACGAGTACTCGTAACTACCGAGCGAAGCACCCAGGTCCCTCCGGAACTCGCGTGCCACATCCCCCTTTGAAATCCAACATTCGGGGGCATGATTTTTGGGTTATTTTTCACCAAAAATAACCAACGTTTTCAAACGGTTCTTGGGTTTACCCACAAATAACAAGATATTTCGGAGTACTAATTTGTACGTAGTATGCTACGTTACTGATATGGAAAACTCTAATAAAAAAAACCACTTGTTGGTCAATTGATCTGAGACTTCCGGATCCCCTTATTCTTAATAATGAATTATTCCAGTATATGTGTGGAGGGGAGGAAGTGTACCCAACCGCTCTGTCTGGAGGGTGAGACAAAGAACCTCATGCTGGTGTTTTTTTCTGACTACTACTAGTAGTAATAAAAACTGCGCATCAGTTTTCTTGTACTCCTCATAACCTATCTTGGATTGGACCCACACATTAGGATATGTACCTTGTACTAGTCAACAAGTACAGTTCACTTTACATATTGTTTTTAATGTACAACTGGTACTGATAGCTTTGACAGTGTGCTAAGCTCCTGATTAGTAGTTTGTTGTTCCTCCTTCCTCCTTTTCAATGATTCTCGGTTGCCTTTGGTCTGTCTCTTCTTCACAGCAATCCAAATGAGTCTTGAGACACATGTAGGTACCTACTACTGCATAGGAACCACCATATTGATATTGATTTTCTGGGGAAAAGATGGGTTCAAGTAATTCCCCATGTGATCTTGAAAAATGTTGTGGATTGGTTGTTGGCTAACGCACCAGGAGGTACTAGTAGTAGTAGTAGAACAAGTACATACCATTCTGTACTTGGGTTTACTATGGTGCAAAAACTAGGTGAGTACTGACTACAAATTTAGTCCCTTACCTGTTAAATGTATGCTATAAACTGCACAAGAATCTAAAGTAAAATTTTATTTGTAGTCTATAAAAGCAAGTAAACATCAGATTGGTATAATACATCTTAACATCCCAATGAACATATTGGGTTCAGTGGGTAGTTGGTTCATGCAATCAGTGATTCCTGTTATTATAGAATTGGTACTTTTGATAGGCAGATAGACCAAAAATTTAGCAATTCTGTTACAAAATTTATTACATTTGAGTAGGTCAAAATTTGCCATGATTCTACTAACTGTAATGAATCTATGACAGAACTCACGATAAAAATTTGAGTCTGTTGAAAGATTTAACACAAAGAAGGCCCATCATGTGTGTGCCTATTTTTTATGGTAGTAGTAGTCTTTACGTTGAAGTACGCATGTGCCTCTTTTTTGTCTWTATGTTGAGCAATTTAAGATTCCAGGCTCCCAAAAAGAGCCAGCCTTCCTCTCAGTCTGTCCATTGAAGTTTTGTTTCCTGTTATTGTAAAAGTAATAAATGTGCTAAATCTACAGGTTTAGCAATTCTTCTGTAATAACACCAGGAATGGTCCAATATTTRTGCTGAAACTACTACAACGACAACAAGTAGGAGGTCATACTACTAGTAGGGAGTAGTAGTACTACTACAACAAGTACCTGTTTAACTATGGACATCCTCTTACTATTAACCAACTTGACAGATATCTGAAGCCTCTCACTGATGACTCTCTGCTTGTTTTCTTCTTCTGCCACTGTAACAGACAGAACAGTCTTTTTCCAGTCTGAAAATTCCATCATACTTCTTGAGTGCTTGATCAAGGAGGTCAACCACTTTCCCAACTCCCTTTTTCATCAATTTGATTTTCAGAGTCAGCTTTTTGAAGTCTCTCTTCTTTTTTCCACTGGCAACAATGACAAGGACCTGATCAAGGAAGGAAGGAAGAAGGTTGTTAAGGATGGTCTTTCCTTCAATGATGCTCTGGATCTTAAGCTGTTGTTTTGTTCAATTGGTTGGCATTGTTTTTTAATTGATTTCCCAAGAGCTATTTTTCTGGGACAGCTTGCTGGTTTATTTGTTCTTGCTCCCTTGAATCAATGGATAGTCAATTCCTCTTCTCCCGTGTTTGCTGATAATTTTGAGCTAAAGATGTCTGTCTAGTGAGCTCCTCTGGAAGAAAAATAATGGTCTGAACAGTGTTGGAGTGCAAATCCAATCCAAAATATTCCACCACTGGGCTCTCTGTATTTAAGTACTGGCATGTATGATCAAAATTGATCACAACAATTTGTGATAAAGAAATTCAGTAATTTCTAATCAGATTCGATCATATTTTTTGTGATCAAAAGCGATTGCATACATGGAAAAGGGGGTACCAGCAAGAACCTATTAAAAAAACAATATTCTTGGCATCCTGGTTGTTCCAATCTGTATGTACTGTATCTTAGAAATCCAGTCATGCATGCCGCTTTTTCTTCTCCTTCGCTCCTCCTACTACTGGTGGTATGAGACATAGTACTGCTACCATCAACAGTAGGTTTCAAACAACAAGTTGCACCTTCACAGGTGAAAATGTGTTCTATTTGCATCAAACTACTGCAGTAACCAAATCAAATCCAATAACATTGAATGGGTTTCTCAATTTTTCATATTAGGAGAATTTAGAAAAGCAATCAAGAGAAGGTTTGAATTAGTAATAGTACTGCTAGAAAAAGTATCTCTTCAAAAGAGGCAAGGCGATACAACGTAACGTAGGTTCGTACTACTAGTAGGACGAGAGGCACCAATCATTTCAGAAACAAGTAGTACTAGTATTTTTTGGAGTATCATTGTGGATAGTAGGTGGCACTTTGTGAAGGCAGTGGTTAAACCAAATGGATTGATGAAGCTTTTGCACGCATTATGTACTAAATCAATTGAATGGGATCTGCTTCAATGCGATCAGCGGGTTATAAACTTAAAGTTACACATGAACCGACATCAATATGGTGAGCCTTGGTACAGCCCGCAACAGGAGTCTTTAGCGTAGTAAGAAGTGCTACATGAACGTACAGATATCTACTATGTCAGCATTCTTTCGGTGCACGCTCGTCATTATATTGTTCGTAGGTTCTTGCTGTGGTGGAACCCACAGCAGGTTCTGATGCTCCCCGACGAAACACTCTTCCGGTTTTCATCCTCAGAATGAGCTAGTGAAAAGTTCTAATGGCTTTGAATGAATCAAAAGCATTTCTCGTTCTCGTGTCACAACTGCCCAACGTCCCTCCTAGAGCTCGTCGGTTTGCAACAGACCAAAAAGGGTGTCCTTCAGCTGCATTGGCTTGGAGCCAGAGTATGAATTGATGGTTCCATCCGGAGAAACCACAAAGTATGTAGCGAAATTCCATTGAATAGCGGTAGGCCCGGCCTGTGATTTGAGATATTTGTAAACGATGGACGCGTTGGGACCGTTCACGTTAATTTTCTCCATCATTGTAAATTCGACTCCGTATTCCTCGACTGCGAACTCGTTGATTTCTTCACTACTACCGGGTTCTTGGTGACCAAACTGATTGCAGGGAAATGCCAGGATGTTGATTCGATCCGTCTCCTTTGCGTGGCTCCACAGCTCAACTAAACCGCGGTAGTGGCTATCGGTATACCCGCATTCGGACGCAACGTTGACCACCACCGTGACYTGGCCCTCGAATTTCGAAAACGAGAGGGATTCTCCAAAAATATCGTTGGCGGACAGGTCAAAGAAGGACGAGATGCCCTTTAGTTCCTCTGCTTCTTTCAGAGCGGCGGCAGCAACGGCGTCGCAGCTTGCGGCGCAGCTGCCAAGCATATAGCCCGGGTTTTTCTCGCACTCGCCCATCTCTGCCCACTCCCTGCATTTCTCGTGGGTATCTTCGTTTCCTGCAGAAAYAAGGGCTGACGCCCCAATAACAGCTACCAGGATTCTGAATCCTATGTGTTTCATCATCATCGTCTTGGTGGTAGTGGCGGCGACTCGCTCTGTTCGTGTGTGTTGCCCTCGTTCTATTTTCAATTGGTTTCCTTGCGGTGTGTTCGTTTGTTCACTTTATTTCAGAAGACAATCGAAATCAGGAGTTCCTGTCGCGGTGCGAACCCGTACGAATGCACGGGTCATGATCGTCACTTATTCGTACTTTAATACGGTACCTACGGTACCGTACTATGTATGCTATACCGTAACTTGTACCGTACATGGGAAAGTACAGTAATACAAAATAGAAATCGGTATGATTTGGAAAGAAGGCAATGACCATGACTCACTCAACGAGTCAGTCAAACGAGTCGAAGAAGGTTCTAAGCCGTGATCGATGTTCGCGTACGGGACTACACGGTACGGTATATCGACCTTTTCTTAGGATCGTACTGTACGTAGCGTACGTACTATCGGAGACGGTTACTACATTTGTTTTATTGTACGCCCGGCAACAGGGTACGAGTGGTACAATTTTGTACTGAACCTTGTACGAGGACTATGTCCGTTGTGTGTTTTGTTGTGACTGTTTTTCATGTCGAAATCGTTTGAAAATGATAGCCTTACCTACCGTAGGTAGCGTACTACAGTATATGGAACAGCAGCGACAGTACGAAGCGAACTAGGAGGCTCGCTCCTTCGTACAATGATCGACCACGGCTGAGCACTATTTTTATTCTTCATTCAAGACAGATAGGCACAGCCCCAACAACTTTTTCGACCATGAGACTGTCGCTTTTAGTAGCAGCAGTGACTGCATTGGTGCCTCATCTTGCTGATGCCGGCACCAGCGACCATACGTATAAGAAGGATGAGCACATAGAGCTTTGGGTCAACAAGGTCCGTTTATCGAGTCGTGCGGTCATTTGTGCTGGTAGGAACCCTCCGAACGAATCGAGTTTGCTTATTCGGTATTTTTACCTGTCACAAGTAAATAATAGCTATGGTTCTCGTTTTCATGCGACGAAGTTGGTGCAGAATCTGATAATATTGTATTCCTCCTCCTGAATTGTTGTCTTCGTAAATAATCTCGTGACTCTGGATGCAATCGGCTTTTTCCATTTGTTGTATTTTCTTGTTCTTTGATCCCGACTGTCGCCCATTCTTGGTAAAAAAAAATGGAAAAACCAATAATTCAAACACGCAATGAAATATCGACAAATGAATGATGATGTCAATACCAATATAGGTCGGGCCTTACGCAAACCCACAAGAAGCCTATGAATATTACACACTTCCTTATTGCGCCCCCGAAACGAAACACCACCCCGAGACCAGCGGTGGATCCGGCCGCTGGAACGAGTGGAAATCCCTTACGATGGGAGAGCATCTTGGTGGTCACGCACTGCGCCATTCCGGCCACGACATTCTGTTTTTGAGCAAGTCCAAGGGGCCGGAGAAATGCACCACGAAACCGTTATCCCTGCGACAAGCCGAACACTTCTCCCAAGCTATTCAGCACCGCTGGTTTTATCAGATGTATCTGGACGACTTGCCGGTCTGGGGTATGGTTGGTGAGATGCTTCCCAAGGCCGATCAGTTCAGTTTGAAGGAAAAGGATGACCTGGAGCGTCTCGATCACATGACGGAACTGAAAGACAACGAGGTCGCTAACTTGCACCCATACGTGTACACCACACGAAACCTGATCATCTCTTACAATAAAGATCAGATCGTTAAGGTCGATCTCACTAGTGACCCCAAGTCTTTGACRCAAGTTAAGGAAGGTGCTACGTTGGAGTTTGCCCTTCACGTACAGTTTGAACCGACAACCGATGAGTTTCACTCGCGATTTGACCGATACCTTGACCACGACTTTTTCAAGCACCCCATTCACTGGTTTTCAGTCTTCAACTCATTCATGATGGTGTTATTCTTAATGGGACTTGTTGCMTTGATTCTCCTTCGGACTCTGAAGAAGGACTACGCGCGTTATGGATTGATCCACGACCTTGAGGATGGGGAAGTCGACGACGATGAAAAAGAAGCGATGATGCACGACAAGGTCGAGGATGCCGGCTGGAAACAGGTCCACGGTGACGTCTTTCGTGCACCGTCTATGTTGCCACTTTTTGCAGCTCTTGTGGGAACTGGAAGCCAGCTAGTGGTGTTAACCTTTGGAGTCATTCTGTTTGCGGTTCTCGGGCCAGTTCACGGTGAAGTTCACGAGGAACGAGGTGAAATGATGCAGGCTATTCTCATCTGCTACGCGTTTTCGACGATCGTTAGTGGATTCGTGTCGGGAAGATACTTCAAGGAGTATTATCCGACAGTTGCCCGAAGTGGAAACAAATCGGGACAAGGAAACTTGTGGCAAGCCACGATGGGTCTCACAGTTGTTCTTCTACCAGTTGTGACGACWCTGATTTTCCTCGTTTTGAACTTTGCTTCGCTTATGTACGGTACTATCAACTCTATTCCGTTCTCGGTTATCTTGAAGCTGTTCTTCCTCTACGTTTTTGTTTCTGTTCCTCTCTGCGTTGTTGGAACTCTCCTGGGACGTCATTCGAGCAAGGGTTCGGCAAGTAGCTTCCCATGCCGAGTGAATGCCATCCCAAGACCAATTCCACAGGATGTACCGTGGTACGGAAAGCCTTCTGGTTTAATTCCTCTCGCAGGTCTTTTGAGTTTCGGTTCAATCTTTATCGAGCTATACTACGTGCTGACCTCTCTATGGAATTACAAGTTTTACCACGTATACGGCTTCTTGTTTGGTGTTTATGCCATTTTGACAATTGTGGTCGGCATGACATCCATCATTGTCGTTTACTTTTGCTTGAACGCCGAGAACTACCTCTGGCAATGGACTGCMTTCGGATCGGGTGCGTCCACATCTATCTACGTTTTCTTGTACGGTGTCTACTACTACATTTTCAAGACCCAGATGCACGGTATGTTGCAGTTCTCATTCTATTTCGGATACATGGCCTTGATCTCTATCAATTTGGGACTACTGTGCGGTACCTTGGGCCATGYAGCGGCCAGTGGATTCGTGCGGGCTATCTTCCAAAACGTCAAGGTTGATTAGATCAAAACGTAATTTTTAAGTACTGTTCACCAAACGAATCGATGAAAAAATCATAATCTCTCCACGATAAGAAATGAGCCACGTACAGACACACAGAATGATAAAATCTACAAATGAGTCTGATTTTCATTTTGTAGAAGCAACTGTTTTCCATCTCCTAATCGAAAACCAGTTGAACATATCAGAAGCTGACATTGTTATGTGCGCTCAGTTGATACTCAAAAAGTGCTTCGCAGAAAAAGAATCTCCTTACTACTACTAGGAAAACAAGAGGCTTCTCTGCTGATGTCACTAGAATGGCTACCACTAGTAGCACTACTAAATCTAGGAATATATTAGTAGTACTAGTAGGCCTTATCATAAGTCTGCTTGCTTTTATTTTGTAGCTTGTGCTTGTACTACTAGTAGTAGTAGCACTACTACTTCAACTAGCCAGAACTGTTGAAACCTACTAGTAGCATAAGTAGTATTGGTAGTACTAGTGGGAGACAGAACAACAAGCAAATACCACTATTACTAGTAGAGAACAGTTGAATGGAACACTGCTTGCTAGATGGTTTTAGTAATAGTACGAGTCCACATTGTCTTGACTCATTACAAACTTGACCATGTTGCTTATTACTAGTACTACTAATGTAGTACTACCAGATAAACAACTATTGTATAAAGTTGGCTTGGAAATGCAGGATCCAGTTGTAGATTTTGGGCCCTTATTTTGCATGCAATGACTAGTACTACTTTGACTAAAAACTGGCTTGTACTGCTGTTCACAGCTGGGCACTTGCTGAATTTTTTAATCCCATCAGTTGTGCAACCAAATAGTTTCGCAATTTCTGCTTTAGCATGTGCTACTATGGCATGAAACCTAACTAAGTCCCACAAGAAGTCATTACATGGTAAAAATGTAGCCCAAAATGCTTGCATATGCAAGCAAAACTATTTGGTTGTGACCAAAACTATTTGGTTGCAAGCAAAACTATTTGGTCGCAAGACTGAAAAGATTTGGTTGCACAACTGGTGGGATTCAAAAATTCAAGAACTGAGCACGTGTATTTTGTATGTATCTAGTAGTTTTTTAGTCAAAGTAGTCGTTACACGCAAAAAGATAGCCCAAAATGTAGGACTAGTTTGTACATTGGTCTGCCAACTCTATACAATAAGAATATATTATAGCAAATATTGTATATGCTTGGCCAGCTGATGTACACTTTAGTCGTACATCTTGGGCTATCTTTTCTGTGTAATGACTACTTTGACTAAAAAATTAAATACATACAAAATCAACGTGCTCAGTACTACTTGAATTTTGAATCCCACATTTGTGCAACCAAAGAGTTTTGCACACGTGCTCAATCGACAATTTTGGCTTCATCAAAGTACTCCTGCTCATTGTATTCCTGACCATGGGAACATAGTACGTCACAAAAAGTGTTCCCGACCCCTCACATCCCATAGCGTCCCTTTTTTTTTTATTCCGCACCCCCCTTTTTTTATTTCACATGCTTCACGCTTGGTATTTATGTCACATTGGTCG
>CAACVS010000128.1:15828-86291 GCA_900660405.1 Pseudo-nitzschia multistriata
TAGTACTAGATGCCATCATCCTCAAGACAAGTCCAAAGAATTTGGGGTGATTGTTTTGAATCATCCAAACCTCCATAGCAGATACATATACCAAGCCAGGCCAGAATGTAACCACAAGTGAAGTTCTATTGATCTTCTTTGACTGAATGTAGAACACACTTCTGTTTGTTGAGATTTGTTGTGACATCACAGAGCTTGAGCATCTTTGTCTTCTTTACCCATCAATTAGCATCAGTAGCTTGATCTTCTATCACCTGATMTTCAAACCCATACCAGTTGGAATCATTTGCAATCAGCTGAAGGATTCTTTAATCAAACAAGACAAGAACAAACGACATAGTAATACAAACCCTTCCACTACTATCCCCCAATTTCTACTATGATGTAATCAACAGCTACTACTAGTAGTACTAGTAATTTTAAGTTGCTTGAGCTAAAGTAGCTTAAAATAACAAGCTTCAAGGCTACCTAGAAGCTGCTTTATTTCTACTGTTGACCTACCTTATTCTACCTTTTAACTGTTTTGGAAAAGCGTATTCTGATGGTGTGTGTTCCTAGCTATATGTGTAGCATACCGTAGGGAATGTACAAAAGCACGTACTGCTTCTTGATGAAATCGGGGTCTTGGGTCCATTAGCTTACAGTATCTGGTTATGCGTGGTTCTTCGGTAAGTTTTGTGAAAAAAGAAAAAAGTGAAGCATGCCGCGCACACGCCTCGCGGCGGGTAAGGATCTCAAGTGCAGAGAACCGTAGATTTTCACAAAAAAGAAAAACATCGCTAATAAGAATTCGACATGCGCCAACATTTCATTCTTGCCGAGCTCATTTCAGTTTTTCAAAATACTGTTACTTTTATCGACAAATAATGAGCACCTGAACACCTGCTACTTGTAGAGTGTGAATATCGATGGCAAAGTTCCCGGTCTAAGAAAATGTGTTCATAGTTGTTCTCTATTCGGAAAGAAGGCGGCAGAAAAATCATACTGGCGAACTATGGTGGCTAAGTCGACCTCTGTTCCCCTTCTCGAGGACAAGTCACCCTCTACTAAAATTAATGACGACGACGACTCGGGGAATGAAGGATTTCCTTCAGATGAAGATCATTTGATCCATGAAATACTGAAAAATAGAAGTTGGATGAAAGAGGATATTGGATCAGAGGATTTGGAGGATGATGAACTCGAAAAGGAAATGGAAATGCTTTCAGTGGCAGAGCAGGAAGTCTCCCAAGAGATTTCAGATGCAATACGATCATTCCAAAACCAATTAGGAGCAGTAAACGATCGGAGTCGAAGAAAGTCTGATTCGAGAGCTTCCCGAAGGACTGTCATTAGGACCGAGGGAAAAAATTGGGAAACTCACTACACGTCCCAAGAAAAACCAGCAAGAATCAACCAAGAAATTTTGCAAATACGCAGCAAGAGGAAAATACATACCAGTATTTCAAACATCCGACAAGTAGAAATCGATGCGATAGAGAGAGATACCAGAGACTCTGTGAACGAATCACATCCCTCTGATGAAGCATGCCATGGTGTCTATGATATCTGCAATAGAGACCCTCCTGAAGAAATGCTTTTCATCGACGACGACGAAAGTTACGATGAAGAAGACGACTCTTCTAATGTTATCAGCGACGTTATACCTCATATGAGCACTAATGTCAAAGAAAACGAAAACGAAAACGAACCTGAATCAGTAGATATCTATTCCCTCAAAGACTTCGAAGGTTTTGATGGTTCACCTTTTGCGCAATGGCACAGGGAGGAAGAGGGTCTATCCAGACAACTTCCCGATCTCGAAACAGGGAGCAACAATTTTCTTGAAGAGGAATTTTTTGTTGGAGACATCATTCATGAGAATACAAATAAAACTGCAGGTGAGAATACAAAAGACTCAGGCACAAATAATTCAAAGAAGCAGCAGGATGCCAATGGGTCATCTAATTTGGAATGGCACAGTGAGGAAGACGGATTAGACACTTGGGATCAAAGGGCCAAACAGATTTCCGATCTAGAGTGGGGAAAAGCCGAGTTGTTTGAAGAAGAAGCATTCTGGAAAGAGGGGTTTGAGACGATTCCAGTACCGAACTCTAAGATAAAAACTTCCTCCTCTTCGATTCGAGAAGATAACAGGAATGCGTCTTCTGGAAAAAGTCACATTCCTTCCGCCTCAGAATCGAGACGTTCAATAATTGAAATTCTTGCTTTACCAACACTCGAGCATCATGTAAAGGATATCCAAGACGTTGGTGCCAAATTCGATCGTCAGCCTATTCAATCAGCAAGTGACGAATCGGTGACACAATCTGTTCATGCACCAGCTGAATCGACGCTACAGATTGACTTTGAAAACAATGAATCAATTTTTCAGAAATCAACACAGCTATTTCATAGCGTCATTGAAGATTCGCCACTGATTTGCATTGAAGAATCTAAAAACGATTGCTCATTTGCACCTGAGCCTACTGTCCTGATCGAAGAAGCAGCGGTTCGAGGAAATGAAAAGCCAAGAAAAAAACAGAATCATTCTTGCGACCTGCGTACAATTATTCTTGCGGTCCACGTTGTTCTGGCTATAGTTGGTATCATTGTATTCTTGGCGTTTTTACTTCGAACAGACTTGTGAATGTAGCAATTGAATAAGGTAAAGGACCCAATTGATTGTGACAATATGACCACTTCTTTGAACAACTTTGGTTGATTGTGTGAACGGCGTTATTAGAAGCATGCGGGTGGGTCAATTAATCCATTGATCCATCGTTCAAACTGAACATGCAATCAAAATTTTATTCTTATCACAAGAGAATGCAGTCTTATTCAAGTGGTAAAGCATTTCTTTCACCAGAATCAAATATTTCTTCTTCTATACGAATAGGCATTGCTAATTGACACGTTTCGTCGTAGCTTATGCTGCTGTGCAAAGAAGTACTGGGTCGGAAAACTAATCTAAACTCAATTGATCGTTCAATTTCAAGCTTTGAGAAAGTAGTGAATTGCCAGGTATTCATTACAGTACGTAGTTAATAGCAAGAAAGATTTAGGGATCATTTTGTTGTCAATTAGAAGTGTTATCAGTAGAACTCTTCGTGCCACGGAATAGTACGAAGCCAGGGGTCTAAATTATGACCCCTGATAGTAGCTACCGTACGTAAAGGTACGCTACGGGAAGCATTCAAACAATGGTAAGGTGCGTACGATTACGTAGGGTACGTACGGTACGTACGAACGAACCGGGACGAAAAGTACAAATGTGACATGTGACATGTGTGACCCTTGAAGTGCTGGTACGTACTASCRGTATGTATTATTGATACATACGTAACAAATTTTGATAGTGCACGTAACATTTTTCATTTTCTAGCATTCTCATGTTTTTCAACCGTACGAAACTTGTTTAAAAATTGATTCCTATGATTAAAACGTCTTGCATTCTACCGTATCGAAGAGAGATTTCTACTGCAAGAACACCGTGGTGGTTGAAGTCAACCTGTAGAAGATCGCCGGCTTTCGTAACTTCTTCCTCGTTTTATGGGAGGGGCGAGCTTCAAAAGACGTCACCATCAGCTCCGGTTCTCGAGAGTCCATCGTCACATTCTTACAATTCACCGTCAAAATAAAATTATACACAACCATGAAGATCGCTGCCGTCCTTGCCCTTGTTGTCTCGTAAGTGGACCATAGTCTATTGTAGTAACCATCGGTCTTCAGGCATCGCACGGGAAAAGCGATAACTTCCAACCATCGGAAGAGAAGGGCAGGGGCGCAATCCTCCACACGGTTTTGCGCATAACTGTTTGGGGACAGTCAATCCCATTGTCTCGCATTTGATCGTAATGGAAGTATTTTTTAGCTTTGCCCTATCTCACTTTGATCTTCATTCTATACGTCGCTTCGTGTTAACGCCGTGTGATCAATTTCGTACAGCTCCGTTGCCGCTTTCGCGCCTAACGGACAGGTCCGACAAACCACAGAACTCGCCGCCGAGCGCCGTGAATTCATGTCCTCGGCTGCCGCTGCCTTGGGTGTTGCCGGACTCACCGCTTTCGCCCCTGAAGCCAAGGCCGACCGTGATTATGCCGGTGTTGGTCTTTTGGGAGGTGGTAACGTTGTCGATGTTAACAACGCTAACGTCCGAGTGTACTTGAAAATGCCTGGTCTTTACCCTGGTGTCGCCGGAAAAATTGCCTCCAACGGACCTTACAAGACCGTAGGTGACTTGTACGGCATCCCGGGACTTTCCGGTGCCGAAAAGGACTTGATCAAGAAGTACGAAAGCCGATTCACCGTCACTCCTCCTTCCGCTGACTACGTTATCGACAGAATCAACAACGGACTTTACCGTTAAATCATGCAGCGCTCCAATTTGCCGCAACAACTGACACGTTGACGCCTCCCGGTCCCGGACATTACTTCAGGCACGAAGGATGTCGATGACACCGGTAGAATTTTTACAGCGAGATGTGTCTTAAAGGATGAGATAAATGTATTTATGCTACACTAGATAAATATTAGATCATTTATTGAACTGCATCAATTGTGTGTTTCRGCATTCAACACCAAATGTCAAGGGGAATGAAGATTATCCCGTTAGAACGAAACTTTTGAATAAGGTACGAAGATTGATTCTGTACCAATACTCATGAGAGTCAACGAGTGATACAATACCTCGCACTTTTATTTAGTAGCATCTTTTTGATTGGACGAAGACTGTTGTACACCAGCAGTACTATCTGATATCATTGTCCGATGCCACTGTTGATAGTAGTAGTACTATGAAACAACCATCAGGCACAAGTACAAATACTAGTACTAGTAGTATTCATATCTCAAATTTGTTGAAGTGCAATTAGTTTTACTACTAGTCATTTAAAAAATCTTATACTATTGGTGTTATGTGAACCAGAACCACCAGAACTTCTAGGGAGAAGAATGCTCCTAGCTGCTCCAAGGGGCAGCACCTCCCTCCAAGGAGTGGTTGTGGAGGCATGGCCAGTTTTACTAGTAGTAGTAGTAGTAGTAGTAATTGTAGCACATAATTTACTACCACTACAATAAGTACTGAATGGAGTCCACCCACAAAGTGCCTGGCTAATGCACCTTGGATTGGTGGTGAAGAGTGACGAGTAGCTGCTAGTACTATGGTGAATTTCATTTATGTACTAGTCAAAGATGATGATAAAGTGAATTTCAAACACAGCACCACTTCAGTTCTGAGGAGGATTCAGAAAAAACTATGTGCACTATGCGTAAGCAGCAAGGTCAGAAAAATGTAGAACAAAAAGACAACAAAAGTCAAAATGCCTGAATGAGAACTACATTCAAAAAAGGCTAATTGAATTTCAATGAGACATCAAAATTCCCATCAGGTATGACCTGGTGATTGCCGTTGTGGCATTGGCCAGAAAAAGCCAATTCTCAATCTGACCAAACAAAATGACTGATAATGGTGCCATCCCCACTTTGAAGAAAATATGGAAACTAGCTACTAGCTACCAGCAAGTAGCTACTATTTCCAAGAGGCTTCTATAGCCTCCTCTACTGGAACCTCTAGCCCCTCTACTGAGGAATAGACAAGTTGAGTGAAATAAAAATGAGTCCAATTGTAGCAAAAAACATMATCATTCTTTAAAGCCACTTCTKAGTAGTAGTATTCTCCTAGAGAGATCATATTAGAGCATTACTACTACCACAGAATCCATCTTCTTGTAAGAAGATAGAGAATCACTATTACTACTACTAGTAGTACTACTAGTGATTTGAATGTCAATGACAGCAATGATGCCCTGTCTCAAGTACTACTACTGGCTTTGCACAGTAGTAGTACTAATGTCAACCACCTTGTGGAGCAAGGGGTTATTTTGTGTTTGAGTCTCTGGAACTGCTGCTGGTGCTACCTTCTGGTGATAAATTGCTGGTGCTGGTAGTATTCATGGTTTATTGGTGGTAATTGGTGTAACAGTAGTAGTAGCTCAACAAGATTCCTCCCACCCTTGATTCTAGTACTACTAGTATTAGAAGAAAAGGAAGGGAAAATGGTAATACAGTATTACTAGTACTAATGCTAATGCTAAAAACACTTCTCCTTCTTCTTACTAGTACTGTCCATTATCAAAATCAACATGATGCTACTTGCACTACTAGTACTAGTAGTACTAGTATGATGATGATCACCACAATATTTTTCAGAAAATACTAGTATGCATGATGTAGCACTTGTGATTCTTGTCAATCTTCTTGCTGTTCTTCTTGTTAGTATTGTTGTTTGCTCCTTCTACTTGTTCTTCTTGCACATTTGCCCTTCTTCCTCTCCTTGCCCTGCTACTACTATTAGTAGCAAATAGGTGGTGGTGGTACCAAATAGTACTACTAGTACCACTAGTAGTAGTACTACGACTAGGGAGGCGCCGCCCCTCGGAGCAACTAGAAGCATTCTTTCTCACGAAAGCAATTGCAATGGTTCTGGCCTTCCTAGTGCCTCTTCTAGTTCACGAGGTTAAATATAATATTAAGTTTTTTTTTTAGTAGTAGTACTACGACTAGCATTAGCAGCGGCAGCTACTAGCAGGAGGAGTATTATGGTAATACTACAGGTATTAAATTAGTCTCAATTGAACNTAGTAGTAGTACTACGACTAGCATTAGCAGCGGCAGCTACTAGCAGGAGGAGTATTATGGTAATACTACAGGTATTAAATTAGTCTCAATTGAACTTTCCAAGAAACAGGATTCTTCAAATGTGAAACTTAATATTTCAAATGTTTCTAGACTTAACATTCCAAATCTTATCACTGTACTACACCTCCGTAGAAATAAGTACTGGTGGTGGTTTAATTTTAAAGTTCTCCTTGTTGAATTTAAGCTAATTTTTTGGCTGCAACAGTTCCCTTGCTTGTAGACACAAAATCTGTTTGTTTGACCAAAATAAGATGTACTAGTAGTAGTASTACTACTACTAGTAGTAGTAGTACTACTACAAGTAATGCTGGTCGATGGGGAGACGACATCTTCTTGGAGGATGGATGAAACATGATGTTTCTGGTGCTGTGTGCTTCTTTATAGCAGCAGTGCAAAATCTCAGTGCTTGATCCAATTTATTAGTACTACTACTAGTAGTACCTAGTAGTACCAAAACATCATTAGTAGTACTACTAGTAGTGCAGACATACTATTAGTACTACTACTAATAGTATGTCTGCACTACTAGTACTAGCTCGTAGTACTAGTAGTACTTCTAGTAGTGGTGATATGGTATTGTGCAAATAGTACTAGTACCGGTAGTACTAGTAGTAGTAGTACTCCAAGAATGTTCCCATCCTTATTTTGTGGAGCAGTAAACACCAAATGAGCTTGTTTCCGAACACTGAAGTGGTTTGAAACCATGTAAAAATGGGTAGTACTAAGAATACTCAGGGACGTTCCGAAACAGCGAATTTCCACGTATGCCTAGCTACCAGATCTCCGACTAGTGCAACTACGGTAGATTGTTGCTGCAACGCAACACCTCTATTAAAAAGAGGGGGTCCCRGGAAACAATTTTCATTTAGGTCAGATTTCTCTGGCTTTTTCCTGGTAGATTTATGGTAAAAACATTGTCAATTTAAGGTACTAGAAACATGGTCGATCTTTGGTAGCAATATAGTCAATATGTGGTAACCCTATCAGCACGTGCCATATCTATAGTATAAATTATATACATGTACGTTTACTATTTATTACTAGTATCATACTGTACCGTAGTACTACTGCGGGTCTAGTATAAATTATATGGGGGTTCTGGGAAGGCTACCAAAAATCGACTTTAAATCAGATATCAATTAGATATCAATCAGATTTAAATCTGATTTGTATTCCTTTTCTAGTCGATTTGTAGTCAAATTCTGGTAGCAAAAAAATCGAATTTTGAATAAATAGTTTCCCATATCCCCCTATTTATAGTCAGCGTAAACATTGCAGCAACAATCTACCGTAGTCGCACTAGTCGGAGATCTGGTAGCTAAGCGTACATGGAAATTCGCTGTTTCGGGGACGATCATCATTGAAGATTTTACCACGCACCTTTGCTACTAGACCTGTTACTGGAATGGAACCAGCAGGCGCAGCTTAACACATAAAATGAAGCATATTTGCAGTCCCAGGACCTCCAAGAAACTATAACTACCAGAATTTCTACCAGAATTGCTACCATCTTGCGACTAAAATTGCTACCATCTGGTAGCAAAATGGTAGCAAGATGGTAGCAAGATGGTAGCAATTCTAGTCGAAATCTGGTAGCTACCATTTTACCATAAATATTTTCTATAATAATTAGATTCTCTTAGCCCCCGTATTCATTTGAATGAGTCATACTTAAGAGGGGGCTGGGATATTAAAAAAAATTCTGGTAGCGCGGCATATATTTTGGTAGCGTTTGTGATAGCAATCTGGTAGCATTGATGGTAGCAATCTGGTAGCAAGATGGTAGCAATTCTAGTCGGATTTTGGTAACTGGTAAGAATACCGGATTGCTACCATAAATCCTACCAGATTGTGGTAACTGTTCTGGTAATGCCAGCAAGTTACCATTCTTATTGCCAGACTATTGCCTGGGACGTTCCGAAACGACTAATTTCCACGTACGCTTAGGTACCTGATCTCCGACTAGTTYGACTACGGTAGATTGTTGCTGCAACGCATCATCACCTCTATTAAAAAATAGGGGGCCCCGTGAAACTATTTTCATTTAGGTCAAATTTATCTGGCTTTTTCCTGGTAGACTTATGGTAAAAACATTGTCGACTTATGGTAAAAACATAGTCGGTCATTGGTAGTAGGAATATAGTCAACATGTGTTAGCCCTATCAGCACGTGCCATATCTGAGACTCCGATATTATATGCGGGTATAGTATAAATTATACATGGGGGGTCTGGGAAGGCTACCAAAAATCGACTATAAATCAGATATCAATCAGAAATCAATCAGATATCGATCAGATTTAAATCTGATATGTATTCCTTTTCTAGTCGAATTCTGGTAGCAAAAAAATCGAATTTTGAATAAATAGTTTCYCGTATACCCTTTTTTTAATAGAGGCAATGATGCGTTGTTGCAGCAACAATCTACCGTAGTCGACCTAGTCGGAGATCTGGTAGCTAAGCGTACGTGGAAATTAGTCGTTTCGGAACGTCCCTGGTAGCGTGCCCAGCGTGGTAAAATAGTCAATGATGATCGTCCCGGAACGTCCCAGTAGTAGTAGCTCATTCTTCCAGCTCGGCAGATTTTTTCTCTGGAAAAACGAAGGTTGGGAACCTTTCTTTCGAATCAGGAACAGAGCAGTACTTGTACGCAGTGCGCTGAGCACTTCTACTTCAGAGAACTTCTTCGTCGTGGCCTGCTGAATTTGATTGAAAATTACCGGTACTTTGCTTTTGCAGCGTACAGTACGTACGTACTTCACTCGTTAAACATCATCCATTGTCTTACTTTCAATCAACCCTAATTTTGTGCTTCCCCCTAATTGAGGAAGCTTTTTTGTCTTTTTCTGGCATTCAGTAGTTACCGTACCGTACGGTACCGTAACATACGCATGAACTCTCCATTCAAGGACGATACGTTGTGTACCGTACGGTACGTAATGTAACTTATTGAATGCTGGTTCCAGCGGGAAGGAGTTGAAGAAAAGGATTCTGTTTTTAATTGCCTTCTTGTTTCAATAAGCTCACCAGTAATAAGACGTATTATTACCATCCTTATCCGGAAAATTCAATGGAAACCCGGCCAAGCGAGTCGAATCAATCCATCATCCAACGTCAATGTGAGAATTCGTCATTCGTCGTCGACGAATTTCGGCATGCAATCGTACTTCCCAGCTCTACAGTACCCCTCGAACTGTACCGGGAAAGGACGAACAATCACTCACTCCTTTTTGCAGATGTGCTGTCTTCGACAACCCAATTACAATTTAATACGACGTTCTCTCACCTTCGTATCCTCACAAGGTCAACCAATCTTCCTGTAACTTGAAAATTGAGTCATAATGTCCCAAAAGAGAAAGATTTCTGTTTCACGAATGATCTTATCGACGGTTTTGTTGGTGGGGGGTTTGTCGTCATGCGAGGCATTCACCACTGCTCCTCAATTGACGAGAGTGACATCGACACAGAATATGCTACCAGTTTCGTCTGTTTCGGACTTTTCATCAATCGCTAGTGCCGATTCCTTTTCTATGCCATCTTCATCTTTTGAACTGTCAGCTGCTACCCTCGATCCGACCACCATCTTGTCGGATGTTCTTGGTGTGTTCATTGGAACTCCCATCATTTTGCTTGTTCCCATCCTTGCTGCCTTGGGAGTTGCTGGAGTCCTTGCTTATGGAATTGTTGCTTACGCCAATCCCGAAGTGGAAGATGACGAGATTTAAATGATCTTAAAACAAATAAAATAGAAARAAAGCTACCAATACGTTTCGGAAGTGGCGAACAGTTCTGCCAAGGTAGAAAGGAATATCTGCTCAAAATAATATTTGCTCTGCGTGCAAAGCAAACAGATTTGTTTCATTGTGAATGATGGGAGTTTGAGAAAGAGGGCATGTCTGTTTCCGACATGTATCTCCCAGGCAATTGGAATTCCAATTATAATATCAAGTGATGAAAGAGTTGATTCGTTTGACTCTTACGATGCTCTCCGTTGACAAYTATGTTTCTTGACGTTGATGGTCATGGTTCTRCACAGTATCATGTTTCCGCAGATTCTTGTACTGGTACTAAAMAGAAAAATTGCCTAGGATTTGGGCTCGACRTCTTAACGATTAGATCGCCATCTTTGCTTCGTAAAGAAACGTACCTGCAGTTCATCAATAATACGATCATGGGCTACATCGATGAATGTCCCAACGATTTTCTCTCTGTCCCTAAGTCAACCATGTTGTTCCAAATTGATTGAGATGGAAAATTGAATACGAATCGCAATCCTGAATATATACATCTCCGCCTTCCCGTTGTTCGACCAGAATGTGAAAGTATTTGGCATMAAGATATTTTTGTTTTTCTAGTTTGGAATTAATTTACTGTAGCTATTTGCGGTTTTGGCGGGAAAACCGGTGTGTTGTAAAACCAATCGGAATCAGTTCGCAAAATTGAGTACATGCTGTAACCTATCGAATTGATACAATGGATGAATGGCGTGACCTGGTCTAGAAGGAAAAGAGACGGTCCTTGGAATGACCGAGTGCCACGAGATTCGGGGTACATCCGCGGTCCAACATGATCGGCGGACCGCACATGAGATTCCATACGTCGTCTCCTTTGGGATACAAATGGGTCTCGAATAGCGCCTTGTCRACGAATCCCTTAGAATATTTCCATCCCTCTGGAACAGCATCACTCAGAATGTAGTGAACCTTGAACTTGTGTGGGAATTGAACAGCCCATTCGTCAAGAGTGGATCTCATTAAGAGATCACCCTCCTCACGACAGGCAAAGATGAGTGAGATTTTGGTAGGATCCTTGGGATGACGAAGAATCTCAGATGCAATTTGCATGACAGGTGTAATACCTGTACCTCCGGCAATCATGTTGAAAGCAGTGGCTGTTTGCGGTTCGTTGTCAACCAAGAACTTTCCATCTGCGTGGTATTCAAGCTCGCCTACGGGTCCTCGGAAGTCAAGGAAGTCGCCAATTTTCAGGGAGTCAAGGTACTGACTCATCTTTCCTCCGTTGGGGAATCGAGGAGGGGCTGGTGGGTAAGCTTTGATCACAAATTTAACACAGCCAACATCGTAGTTTGAAGAAATCGGAGTGTACCGCCGAAGGACAGTTTCTCCATTGATCTTCGCAGACAAAAACATGTGCTTTCCTGTAGGGAGACCCAACACGTGATCGGGAGTAGGAAGAGCGAAGTCAAGCATGAAAGAATCTCTTGATAGGACGACTTTATTTTGAAGGCGGAATGGTGTCTTCTTGCGGGGATTGAGGGCCAGCTTGCGTCCCTGGTCATCGACAAGTTCGTCATCCTCCTTCTTCTCTTCTTCGCCAGCCGCAGATGCTTCAAGGTCTCCGATGTAATATCTTTCAAGCATCTTAGTCGCCTTMGCAGAGTGAATGGCAACGAAGTCCTCCGTAGCATCATCACCGGCATTGATGGTGATGGAATCAACTCCACCAGGGTGAAGTTCGAGGTACTCGGTACAATCATAAACTCTGTTGTTGACAATAATCCATGTATCATGTTCCGTGTTGTGTTTGGCTACTTCGGCCTTCGAGAAAATCTTCTTCTCAGTAGATTTCTTCGCAGGCGCTGCAGCGACAGGCWCTTCACCTGCAACGGCGGTCTCGAGGAGCCTTCCGTAACCWGCAGAGTCGGGCTTGTCGGCGAGGCGCGTCATCCATCCACCCTTAAGTTGACCGGGTTGCGTTGGTTGTTCGAATCGGAAAACGTGTTGGTCGGCAGCGTTCATTTCCATGTGCACCTTGAGGCGGAAGACTTGGTTGTTTCCCATACCCATAAGATTCCAAGTGGGATCGTTAGGCTGGGTCATGTTCGATTCATCCCAAGCACGGCACATTATCTCCTTGCATCCAACAAGGTCGGCAACCTTCAGCTCGAAATCCCACCAGGTCCAACACCAGTACATGCCATGGTCTGTGGGTTCTTCCTTGCGGTCCAAGGTTGCAAGGTTCCAGTTCACACCACCATCGGTACTAACTTCAACACGGGTAATCATTCGACCACCYCCAGTGTAAGCGTATCCAGACACATTGTATGTTTTATCAATGTTCTTTGCGATAGGAAGCTCTTCGTTATGAAGAGGAGATGCCATGGCAGAGTTGATATTGAGCTCATTGAAGATGTATTCAGGTCGGTACCACCACTCTTCCTTCAAGGACTGTTCTGCTGTTACATGGGGAGGAAGGATGCGATTATCGTGGTAGTGATAGTGGTTCTTGGTTTCATGGGGAATGACATTGATTTTCTTGAGCCACTTGATCATTCGGCCACCAATGTAACCGGGAATGATGAGGCGGACAGGGTAACCGTGATCGGGCTGCAACTTTTCACCGTTTGCTTCGTAAGCAATGATGAYATCATAAGCAGGGTTCATGGCACGGGTGAGAGGAATGGAGGTACCGTACTTCACTTGCTTTCCCCATGGTTCGTCCTTGAAAGGACCTGGGCCAACCTTGTTGGGAAGATCTTCGACACCGATRAACTCGACATGTTGCCCCCTCATGTTAGTCTCTTTGACTCCTGCAGCGAGAAGCAAGTCCCGCAGCATGACACCCTTCCAAACGTTCGTGGAGACACCACAAGGACCCCAGTTGAATCCGATAGTCTGACGCATCTGGTTCTGCTCTTTTCTCCTGTTTCCAGCACACACGAGCGTGACAGGAAGTTCTCTTGCCGGGGCAAGTGCTACGAGTTCGTCCATGGACAGTTCCATGGGTTTCGACACACCGRRTCCACCAATTTCGATGGTGTGTTCTTCCCAGGTCAAKCGCGGACAGGCACCATGGTTGCGCACGTAGTGAAGAGAAGACGGCGTAAGAAAWCGTGTCTTGCGCAATTCACTCATAGGGGGTTCCACATTGAAAGGATGGCGACCCGTCAATCGCACCAAACGTCCATCGCGTGGGAGCCATTCATCAGGAGTTCCTACATCGCGGTGGTCAGGGAACTTTTGCAGATCCATATACGACGTAGCTTTCGCGATTTCTTCTTTCGGGGGGGTTTTCTCATCTTTAGAAATGAATGGGACGGGGACCGCGTTGGGGTAAGGCCCGTACTTCTTATTCAGATCGTCTGTGTCAACTTGTGCCGTCATGGTATCAGCGCATTTAGTTTCAGCTTGAGGAGGCATGCTAGACTACAAACGTATTTGCTTGTGTGTTTTGAATTWTATGGACAATGCGGTGAGAGAAGTTCCGAGGTGGTGTTTCGGAAGTCTTCTTCGTTGAATTATGAAGGCTGCTACGGAGAGGAAGTCCTCACTTCTCTCCCAGTCGTTCTCAAATTTTTTTGACACAATTCAGTGRGTTTAGAATTACTGTGCAGATAGTAGAATTTAGAACCCGGAATTTTAACACGATCTGTACTTAATGGCCAAACTTCCAGAAGCAGCAAAGCTTTGCTTCGTCAGTCCAAATTGAGTTTTCGAGCAAAAGGAGGGAGTTTTGCGTAAACCCTATTTCCTGGCGAAGGGACTACTAGTACCGTAACTTTTTTTGTTTCTCAAAAATTCTAGGGCTATTGTCTTAAAAATTGAAAGTTCCCGCAGACAGGTTGCAGAAGAGAAATGTGACAGGAGGGTTTCGACCAAACCATCACAACCTTTCTTGGTTTCCAACAGATGATGCGCAACTTCCTGTAACTTGTCGAAATTGACCWCGTGACGTCTCATGTAAGTGGAATAGCTCTGGTATCACAGAAACCCAAGTTCGGGTTTTACTTTGAGAGAGCTCCGGTATCGCGCGGCCACCAGTACAGAATTCGCGCAAATAGTATGTTTTTCTTATCCACTCTTCTTTGAACACAATCTCGAGTCACCAACTCGTAGCCATCCCTACTGTACGAGCGTACGGTGTCATACGTACTCGTACCTCTGAAACACTGGCAAGTTTTTCTTCRAACGTACTTCGAAATACTAATTGAGATTGAGAAAGCATCGGAAGCATCATCGTCAATCACGGCAACGCAAAAAGTAGAAAACCAGCTAAACTCCCTTTATTACGCATTTCGGTAGGTCGTAGACAAGGGTCTAAAATATTTTGTTCTCTGGTACAGTAGTACGTAGTGAGCTAGAATCAGACTACCGGTATAACATGAGCTAATCTGATGACCACAATTTCTTCTATTAAAAAAATTTGAAAACCATGCATTCCAAAGGACAGTTAACGCCTTTGTACGACGGGAATGTTGACCTTCTGTGCAGAAATCCTTTTACGACTGTTACAATAAATTAATTCGATTTCCCGTGCAATTGTCCCTTCAATGCTCAATACGTGAACCGTAACTCTATTGTCAAGACTTTTGCTGTAGTTCTTGTAAAATAATGGCTTCATCGGAAACCGTAAACCATACCGTACATTGTCGACGTGGTTGAGCCGAGGGTTTGTCGAAATCATGGGAGGAAAAAATTGGTCCATGTCATTGTTCAAAAAAAGTATCGATATTTTCGATTTTACTGTCAAAATTCTATGGAAGTATTTGAAATTCTCAAGTTCCTTTACCTGGGCATTTGTTTTTCTTAGCAAGACGCGTATCACAACATCGTCGACAAGCCAAACACCACCCATTCTAGTATTCTGGAAAAAGAAAAAATGCCGGATAAAATCTATTTTTTCAGTGCAATGAACTTGCATCGTCTTTTATCCACCGATTAATGTCATTGGTCTATTTTCGTCAGAATGGGCTTGCAAGTCTTCCATATCTTTGTGGCCACCCAGTTTGAAATTCTTCCGTTGGACAGAATAGTGAATAATTTTTTGCAGCAGTTCATCTGAGCCRCCCTGACGCATCAGATCCCGCAAACTGACTTCAGTCTTTCCGAACAGACACACCTTCAGTTGGCCATCAGCAGTGAGGCGCAGTCGGTTGCAAGTCCCACAAAAATGCTCGCTCATGCTAGTGATAAATCCGACTCGTCCCATACTTTTGCTCGGGAAGTCTTGGCTCGGTTTCAGTCTCCACCATTTCGTAGTATCGTTCGGGCCGTCCTCTTCTCGTTCTAATCCTTTGATTTGCTCTTGCATTTGACGGTAGCTTAGAAAATCATCAGTCCCCCATCGGTTGTCGTTGAATGGCATGTATTCGATAAAACGAATRTCTACTGGCATTCTACGTGATAATTCGACGAAATCTTGGAGCTCGTCCGCATTTTCTGGCATTACAACACAATTAATCTTGGTCTGATTCGGAAGGTATGCGGCACAGTCTCCAATTGCCTGCATAACGCGATCAAAATAGGTAGCTGGTCGACGGGTCAATTTTGCAAACTTATCGGGTTTCAAGGAGTCCAAACTTATGTTTACGTGTGTCAATCCAGCATCCACCAAATCCGGTAAGTTCTTGGAAAGAGTAACACCATTCGTTGTCATGCCAATTTGTTCGACAGGATTTTCYAATTCATTAAGTTTGGCCACGAGATCGACGAGATTCTTCCTCAACAATGGCTCCCCTCCAGTCAGACGAATTTTGTTGACACCCTGACGATTGAACCAGGTAGCAAGCTTCATAATCTCTGCGTTGGTAAGCAAATTCTCAGCGGGTTGGAGCGGTACACCATCTTCAGGCATGCAGTACTGACATCGCAAGTTACACCGTTCGCTCAAKGATATTCTCAAATAGGAATGGTGTCTGCCGAATGTATCTGTTAGTGGCTCCTTCGGAAGAGGGACCGAATCCAATTTTTCAATCAATTCGTCAAGACTATTTCGTTGTTTTGTGTCTTCATCTTCGACTACCGACGATGAGGGTTTCTGCATAATACTTTTYTCTGTATTTTTCTTTATCCCGAAGGATTGCAGTGTCAATGGTGGGTTRTTTCTCTCCTTTCGTAGTTGGCGTCGCAGGGCTTCCAATCTAGGTTTCTGCTTTGATTTATGACCACTTGATCCCGGAACATCTTCTACGATCAATGCAGATGGCGGGATAGAAGACAATTCATCTATTCGCTCCGTCGTATTCTCTTCCTCCCTGATTGCTGGTGCGCTCGAAAWTCGATGCTTTTTGGCGTTCGACACTTTCACTCGTCGACATGATGATAACAAAGATGACCGAAATGATGCGGGTTGTAACATATTCATGGTCTTTTTTTGCCAATCAATATTCGTTGTCAGAATATGTTTCGTCGGAAAACACATTAGACTGCAGGAATGCAGGAAGTTGACGAACAAAAACTTTTGACGTAAGCTAAATTTCAGTTTTTTGTTGCTGGCCCATRAAGCGTTACGTGCGAGGAGCGAGCGGCAGCAGAGGAGGAATTGCGCGCAGAATATTTTAGGTCCAAAAGGCCGGACCTTTTCCAAAGGTACGTATGTAGTACATACATACGTATGTACTGTATGATATTATGATAACAGTATGGTACGAATGCGTTTCTTACTTCTTCTCTCTTTTCACTTTTCAGGGTTTAGAAAAATMAGAAATCAGACGTTAGATAGAGCACGGGTACGACGTCCTCGTAAAACTGTTACTACTACTACTTCATATATCTGGTACTGTATGACAAAGACTGTACTTTTACTCCTACCAGAACTCGTACGAGTACCTCTACGTACCCAGGAGGTATTTTCCACAAATCTTTTTTGCAAAGTTACTACGGTACTTGTACTCGTAACTCGTACCGTACGATAGGCTTTCCAAATCCCAAGCTTCGAGGTCGTAAAGCAAACCGGATACTGGTACATTTCCGTTCTAAAAAGGTTCTCTCAAACCAAACCGAAGGTCTCTTCGAATTTTGAAGGGATCGTGAATGAAAAACGAACGATACAGGTAGAAAGTCTGAAAGTTGAAAATTCCCGACGATGAACGTATGACATTCCTTTAGTGATCAACAATCGCAGCTTTCGAAGAAGACGGGAAGGAGGGGAAGGTATCGCATTTAGGTTGCTTTGATTAGCAGACTATCTCGCACGTCCTACGTAGTCACCGGGACGATGGAACAAGAAACGGCTAAGAGCTCTCGTTTGTTGTCCCGTGTGTCAGATTCCAATAATCACGAACGATCAAGTTGTCATACCAATGATACACCGTCATCAACATATCATTCATTTGCAACATCTGATTTTTCAACCTCTGCCAGCGCAAGAAGTGGTCGCACGTTCGATCTCCTGAACAGTGCAGACAACTTTGGGGGGAACCAACCCAACAATTCGACATCGACAGAAAATGTTGAAACCTTAGTGGAAGGATTGGAGGCCGATATATCTGGTGGTGATTATATTCGTTTTTTCAATGAGCTAGATCACAGAGGAACTGGTGGGACTACGACGACATGGGAAGTAGAAGAGAACGTGGTACTAGAAGCTTTTCGATTGATGCGATATCATGTGATCAAGCGCCAGATTTCCACCCCAGATGTTGTCCTACTTACCGGTGAAGGTTGGGTGAAGACAATCAAAAGCAAATTTACTGCCTTCGAGAACAGCAATGCTGTTGCTATCAGTTGCCTTCTAACTTTTCTGACGCTGTCTTCTTTGCCCGGAAACTACAAGAATTTGATTGTGAGGAGAGGGGGGGTTGACTGTGCGATGAAAACCCTTGAGGAGTATTGGCATGACAAACAAGCATGTAGCCTCGCTTGCGCTCTGATTCTATCCCTAAGTTTGAACGAGAAAGAGGGTCTAAATGCATCCTATAGACAGATTGTTTCGCTTGTGAAACGAATGGTTTCATTGATATCGAGGGGTGGATATGGTGCAGATATTGCGCTTCGAGTCGTTTTTCAATTTACATGTCATAGAAAGAAATTGCCAGACACTGGAAAGTCACTCTCTCATCTTGTCAAGAGAACATTGAGAAATGAGAAGAAAAACACCATTGCATTGTTTAATGTAATGATGGAATGCGATGTGCGAGAATCTACCGTGGAAGCTGCCATGTCCTTGCTATGGCGATTGAGTGTGCCAAAGGACGAGTTTGATGATGATGAGCTGTACCCAACTTCAGACGATGCAATGAGAACGATTATTGCGGCGATGGATTCGTTTAATTCGATCACAATACGAGAAGCTGGATGTGGAACACTTGCCAACATGTTCATCCGAAAAGGTATCCCAGCCGAACTATCGCAAATGGTATTCGTATCTATGCAGAGATTCATACTAAGGTCCGAAAGCATCGACGAGGGTTTGGCAACATGTGCACTTCATGCGATTTGCAACATGCTGGAAAAAACTATAATTGGATCGAGCCTGGTTTTGAATGAGAGAATAATAGAAGCTCTWATATTTCTCATGAAGAAATATCCCAAATCTGAAGAATTGATTGAATTCGCCTGCTTGGGAATAGGACGCGCAGCTCGTCATAATCAAGGCATCAAAGAGTCCTTGATGGCTTTGGGAGCCTTTGATCAAGTAAAATGCGCTTTTGAACAATTTGTCCTTACTCGGGAAGATGACCCCTCGCTGGATGTAAAGGATGCATCCCTTTGTGCTTTCGCTACTTTGACGGGATGTCTCTCGGGTGCTCAAGAAGCAATTAATACTGGCTTGTTAGACATTTTCGAGACACTATTAGCTGTCGAAACTGACAGAGACTTTGCAGTTGTTTTGGACATCATCATCTCAAATACTCGAGCGTGTGTGACAAATGATGGATTTCCGACGAGTCTAGAAGATACTCTCCTACAACAGCCGCAGATATTTTCCAAGCTAATGGAAAATACTACGAACGATGCGGATGCCACTTCTCTCATTCAGAGTCTACTGGGAGTTGGACAAACTCATTTGGAAAGTGCGTTCAATACGAGCGATGGCTTTCCGTCTCTTCTCTCAGCTATGGCAAGATACTCTGACTCAGCGAATTTTCAGGAATATGGATGCGCACTCCTTGCGGAAATTTATTTCCATCTCCCATATCCTGTGAAAGATGTAGGAACACAGCAAGGACCATGGGCTCCTCAAAATCAGCGAGAGGCTTTGGTCATCATCCATAAAGCTATGAGTGCTCATCTTGACCAAGTTAACGTTCAAATCAATGGRTGTCTTTCAATTTTGAATTTATTGCATCCGGTATCAGAACCAGGTGGCAGTGCTCAAGATCGACTGGCAATCAGCCTTGTGATAGAGCTACCCTACGCAGTTGTTCTCGACTGTTTGCGCTTACATGGATCAAATATCGACTTACAAAAGAGTGCAATTCCGGCTCTGTCTGTATCAATAAGTGTTGCTCGAACGAAAGACTTCAAACCATGGGCTACTCGTATCGTTCAGCATCTTTGCAACATGCTATTGCAATTCACAGGAAATAACCCCATCGAAGCCTTAGTACTGGACGCGCTGGTGATCACGCAGGAAGCGCACACATCAGTAAAATCTGAGTATAGCACTTCTGATGTCAATACAATACTGACCCTTGTCGGTAGCGACAGTAGCGAGATATCTGGTCGATCGTCAAGTGTGCTTTCGAATCTCCTTTCCAACGATCTTGAGATGAGTCGTAAGGTCATGGAATGCCACGGTGCAATTGAAATTATCCTCTCGACTTTGGGGATGAAACGAGAGGAACTGCGGATACAAATCAATATTTACTCAATCTTGCAGAGCCTGGTTACTTGTAGTGCAGATTGTGGTGTTGGAATAGCTAAATTGTTGGATCAACATAACGGGATACACAAGTTATGTATGGGGATCACATCGCACCCTCAACACAGGATGATTGCGATCACTCTCTGCAGAATACTATCATCAATCGTTTGCTATTTGGATGATAATGCATTCGTACGCTCTCGGGACGCCATAAAGCTCTCTCTGATTGAAGGATTGGAATATCACGTGGAGAACTCCGATGTTGTGTCTGCTATTTTGGATGTTATGTGCACGTGCTGTGATCGTGACGATGATTTCAAAAAGTATTTACTCGGAGAAAATAGATCGCGAATGATCATCAATACGATGCAATTGAGTCTAGGATCTGTTAGTCTACAATCGAGCGGATGCAACCTGTTGGCGATGCTAAGTATTTTTGGTACCGGGAAAGAACAGATCGGAAAATGCGGTGGAGTTCCAACTGTCGTCAATGCATTGTTAGCCCATACTGATTCAACTGAGGTACAAAGGAAGGGATTGATTGCGCTAAAAAATATGGCTACTGCACCATCAAACAAGCCGAAGATAAACAAAATGGGCGGAGAAACTGCTGTGGTATACGCTTTATGGATACACTATCGTAACCCAGAGGTGGTAAGCATCGGTCTGTCGGCTCTGAATAATATAGCAGTCGATTCCATCACGAGGACTGTTGCCAAGATCAATGACCCAGTCCTCATGATAGTGATTGCGGCTATGAAAAGTTTCCCGATGGACGGGCATGTACAAAAGAACGCTTGCTTTTACTTGAAGACTTGCTCTTACGTACCGGAAAATGTACGGATCATGTCCGAAAAAAGCGAAGATTTGATTCCATTGCTATTACAGGCTGGTGAAAACTTTCCGGATCAATGCCGTGGCCGTGCGAATGCAGTGGTGACAAAGATTACATCTTATTAACAGAATAAATTAGTAGGACCAAGCAGCGGAAAATGCTGATCTATAATTGTTAACTTTACATTTCTATTCTTTACTAGTATGCTCTGCTTTAAATAGTTCGGATTAAAGACGAATTTTCTTGGTGATATCCAGGCATGATCAATGCCCGCGGCATGTATAAAGATCTGTCGTAATATTCAGCCAGTAACAAAGAAGATGTCATCCAAACACATTTCACTGGATTGTGAAGTACGTACTTTTAGGGAATCCAAAGGCCCCTTAAAAGCTCCTTCAGAATTCCACCCACCCACCCTTGATCAATTTTTGAATATTTTCACCAAACAAACATCTAGTAAGTAGTATGAATGTCACTGCCACACAGTTTTTGCATGAAAGCAGTTCAAGTTTTTTGCATAGTAGTAGTAGTAGTAGTACTAGTACTAGTACTAGTAGTAGTACTAGTAGTAGTAGTAGTAGTAGTACTAGTACTAGTAGTACTAGTAGTACTAGTAGTACTACTACTAGTACTAGTAGTACTAGTAGCTAACAGACGTACTAGTGTCTAGTAGCTACTACTAGTACTACTACTAGTACTCTTGCTGATCCAATACTAGTAGTAATTGCGGTACAACTACCACAATTATAGTAGCAGTAGCACCAGTACTAGTAGTACTATGATACGACTACTAGTAGTAGTGTATTAAGTTGCCAACAATAGTACTGGTAGCAGTAATGTGCATCATACAACTTAATGGTAGTCATGAGGACATGGACAACCAGAAAATGTTACTACTTCTACTAGAACTACTACTGCTACACTACTAGTACTAGTAATTCTAGCTGTATTATTATTAGTAGTAGTAGTATTTTACTATTACTACTACTCGTAGTAGGAGTTCCAATTTTACTATCACTAGTACTAGTTGTTGTTGCAATGGATGCGTACGTACAGTATTGGAAGCGTACGTACAGTATTGGAAACGTACGTACAGTATTGGAAACGTACGTACAGTATTGGAAACGTACGTACAGTATTGGAAACGTACGTACATGGTTGGACATACCATTCCTACATACATATCATAAGGTATTATTCATATATATATATATATATGTATATCATATGATCCATCGTACCAAGAATCCTAAGAGGTCTACGAATACGAGGTACGATTTGAGAATACTTTACGAAGAATAAAGATGTCACGAGTCCGGAATAGGAGAACCCTCATGTAGATTCAGTACCAGATCTACAAAGGGATCTAATCAGAATTCCGGAATTCTCGTAAAAGCGCACGATAATCTTTAATCTTATAATTTCATATTCATACACAATTAAAGCAAAGTACACGTAATCTTGTGCACAGTAATTACTACCCGTTTTTGACGTGTAACAAATTTAATCAACCCTTAAGAAAAATCACCGGATAAGTGAATCGACCATGGTGAAACCAAATAAAAATTCCTCTTCCAAACAACATTGACACTCACATCTATGATCCTGTCTCAGCCTTACAAATAACTTCAACCAGCTCAAGACAGTCTCCATTACAGTGAATTTATGGAATCCAGTAAGGAAATTAACAAGGAACTGCTTGGCCTTTTCCGGAGAGCATGRAGTGCAAGAGTTATTCCATGTAGAGGAAGATTTTTAGGATGCAATATTGGATTTGGAGCTACCAGAGGAGCAAATAGACCAGAAGTGGCAAATGGTCCTTGCGCACAGGCCCAGACAGARATGGAACAGTATGTGGAACAACAACAGATTGGAAATACCAAGAACCAACTTGGAACAATGGAAAACAGCTCTCCTCACTTTCAGAAAATTTTATTCGCCATCAAAGAGAGCATGTGACAAGGCCATTGAATATTTACAGTCAGACGTCATCCGTAAGCCCCACACAAGCACATGCAAAGCTCATGCAGATAGAGTTGAAACCTGCTGCGCCAGAGCCAACATCCTTCACGACATTAGACAACCGCTATCAGCTAGAGAGATCAAGCAGATTCTTTTTAGGTCCTTCCCCAAGTCTTKGCAAAATGATTACATCCATTGTGGAAGTGAGATCCTCAATGACACCATCGAACAGATTGTGCAATACATGACAGACCAGAAAGGGATAGCAGATGAGGAGCAACAACACAATCAATCTAAGAAAAGAGCAGCAAATGATTCAAGTGAACACAGGTCAAGGAATGGAAAGAAGCAAAGGCGGGGCAACACCAACACTAACAGTAACAATAACAGTAACAGCGCCGGCAGTGAAGATCAGATAGAAAGACAAAGGAGGATCAATGCAAAGCCCTGCAGGAAGCACAATGGAGAGCACACCTGGGGAGAATGCCCATTCAACAGGAAAGGTAACAATYACCAAGGAAACAGTCRGAGGAATGATAACAATAACAACCAAAGCTCAAACTCAAGCTCAGCCAATAAGAMATACGCACCAGGMACCTATCTCCTCAATGACAAGGGGCAGCTAACTCCACTGCAACAACAGCCTCCATTCCAAACTTATCAACTGGCACAAGCACAGAATGGTTCTAGTTCAAGTGGAAGTCCTCCAAGCCATGTCTCCATACAATCCAACAGCAATGTAAGTTCAACAGTTAGGTTTCACGGACTCAATCAACAATGGTGACAGCCACAAAACACCGTGAAGGAAGAGGCTCTCTTTGCATTGCCTCCAGCACCACCCACTCATTCACCAGAAGAGAGTCTTGAATTGTTTGGCCTTGATAATGAAGATGCCCCTAAGAATCCAACGTTGGACACCTTGAGAGCTCTGAATCCAGATTTGCTTCCAGCCGCCATACTTGTTTGCAAGACAATCCAAGATTTACCAGTGATGAATACATTCAAGGTCCTTTTGAATAGTGGAAGCACTATGTGCTTGATTCACAAGTGTTGTCTTCCACYAGGAACAGTCCCCTTTGTGGATAAGATTAGCTCAGTCACCACAACAGCCCAAGGAAGCTTTGATAGAACCAGATATGTTTTCATATCCCATATATGATTACCTGAGTTTGGCAATGGCAARTTCATCAAGGGAATCAATGCAAGAATCTTCTCAGCCCCTTGCAACTATGACATGATCCTAGGAAGAGATTTTCTGCTCATGACCTGGATAGATCTTCTCTTCTCCAAGCACACCATCAGATGGCTAGATTCTTCCATAGAGATGAAGCCATCAGATCATTTCAATGATCCCCAGCAAGTGGCTGAAGCCATGTGGCTGGCAGAKGATGATGAGCTCTTAGATGGAGGTTTCCTAGAGTTTCATCTACTCCCCCCAAGCTGCCGACAACAAGACTGCAGACGTGCAGCTAGCTCAGACAGTTATTTAGCAGGCCCAACTGGTGCTGCCAGAGCTACTGGTGGAACAGAGCTCAATAAAATACTGGATGCAAAATACCAGGGCGTGACTCCACAAGAGGTTGCAGACCATCAGGAGCACATGACCAAATCAGAAAGAGTGGCATTCCAGGAGATGCTAGCCAAACACAAGAAAGTGTTTGATGGGAAGCTTGGCAGATATCCTCATGAGAAGATCCACATTGATCTTTTGGATGATGCCACACCMAAATATGTMAAGCCATATCCAGTTCCTTATAGACACCAGGAGGTTTTCAAAAAGGAGTGCCAACACCTAGTTGATGAAGGAGTKATWGCTCCAACAGGCAATTCCGAATGGGGCTTTCCAGCCATTATCATTCCCAAAAAGAATGGCAGAGTCAGATGGCTTGTCAATCTCAGAGAACTAAACAAGAGGATTAGAAGACCTCAGTTTACTCTCCCCTGAATCCAAGACATCATGAATCGGAGACAAAAGTATGATCACTTCACTAAAATTGATCTGTCCATGATGTTCTACTGCTTTGAACTCGATGAGGAAAGCCAGAAGATCTGCACACTCACTACAGTGCATGGCAACTACAGATGCCTCTGACTACCAATGGGATTGAAATCTGCTCCAGATTATGGTGCCCAAGCATTCATCATGAATATCTTGACTGGCTTGGATGTTGAAGTCTACATAATGACATGGGAATATGATCCTGAGGACCATTTACTAACCACTTGTCCTTGGTGGATCCGGTCCTCAAACGCCTAGSATATTCATACACAATTAAAGCAAAGTACACGTAATCTCGTGCAGTTGTACTASTAGTAGTAGTAGTAATTGTAGTAATTGTAGTAGTAGTGCCACCAGTAGTATTACCACTAATCGTATCCTTTGTCTCGTGTCTGCTACTAGTTATAACAACAAGAACAAGTAGTGGTTCTACTATGACTACTGGAGTGGGATCATGGCAGTCTGACTAGCTGTGGTTCTTGTACCAGCTGTATTAAAGAGGGTTCTGGAACTGCTGTGCTCAGTGTTAGACTGGAGGCTCTAGTAGAGACCTCTCCAAGCACTGTGAGAGGAGTTCATGGCACTGAGTGTCAGAAGTGGTCAGTTTGTCACAGTTGATGAGTTTTTTCTCCTTGTAGGATTCCTACTATGTCCTACAAAGTGAAAATGTCAGGAATTGGCAAGTCAGAACCAACAATAACACCTGCAACAACAAGTGTAGGAAGCCCCTGCCTTGCTGTGATTGCACAAAATTCAGCACATACTCTAAACTCCCTGCAGGGGGGTCAAGGGATGCAGCTGTTCAGGAACTGGGAGGAGCTGTGTGAGCTGTGCTTGCCTGTCTAAATGCAAGAACAAGCATATTCCAGCTGTGGCACAGTTTACTGACTGGCTCTCTGGAATTGGTTCCTTCTTCTGCAACTGCCTCCCTCCCYCTGCCTCTGGAATACACCCCAGGAGATGCATCATCAGAGCTACTAAAATAGTCTACTGCTCAGAATGCAGATATGGTTCCAGATGCAGATATTGCTCTAACTGTGGATGCTGGTGCTGCTCCAAATGCAGCTGGTGCTACTGCTCCTGTGGGTGGCTTTGGATGCTGCTACTGCAGCATCTACAGCTTCCACAAGGGGATGATACTTTCTGTAACCAACAAAAAGCATTTTTGTTTGGCCTCCTCCTACAGTCCAGAACAAGTTTCAGAAAATCCTCC
This sequence comes from Pseudo-nitzschia multistriata, assembly GCA_900660405.1. NCBI lineage: Eukaryota > Bacillariophyta > Bacillariophyceae > Bacillariales > Bacillariaceae > Pseudo-nitzschia > Pseudo-nitzschia multistriata. The sequence goes on from CAACVS010000128.1 coordinate 42,062, forward strand.
AGGAATTCAATTGTGATATTGGTTAGCACCTGATCAAGGCAATCAACAGAGAAACTCCCCACCACCACCAAAGTCTTCGGAGGTGATCTTGCCCTGCGTGGTTTCTAGAAAAGGGCACAACTCCAGYCTTTTACATCAGAGTCATCAACATAGGCTCTCCTTCCTTTAGTTTGATATGGAAAATAGATATGCAATTAGTGAGGACATTGATGACAGCAACAGTAATTTCCTCCTTGGTTTACTTCCAGAACWWAAAAWTTGTCAGTCGTTGTCCATGGGATCAATCCATTTGGRGTTGATCATCCAGTTTCTCAAGTAGGTGTATGGATATCCATATATGTCTGTTGAGGATTGATATCAAGAATTGTGGAAAGAATTGAGTTGGAAAATTTGGTGGAGGAACCATACTGTGACACCTCRTAGTATTGCTTGTTAACAAGCCTTGTCACAAAGCAAAAATAAAGATGATTAGAAAGAATAGTGATGATAAGATGAATAAATTGTAATTCTTAAATCATTCTGCCATGGAGTCTGCATTGACATTGCTGTCCTGTTTGGCCTTGCTGTTATTGGTGTTTTGTTGTCCTCCTTATCCTCAATGTCCTCTTCTTCACTCTCATTCTCAGAGCTTCTAGATGTCAAGAGACAACAGCACCATCCTCCACCAATTCTTCTCAATGATTGTCATGATCATCATGATGATGATGATCATTGTCATGATCATCATCATTGTTGTCATTGTAATGATCATTGTAATGATCATGATCATGATCATGATCATGATCATCATCATCATGATCATCATCATCATCATCATCATCATCATGATCATCATCATGATCATCATGATCATCATGATCATCATCATGATCATCATGATCATCATGATCATCATCTCATCATCATGATCATGATCATCATCATCATGATCATCATCATCATGATCATCATCATGATCATCATCATCATCATCATGATCATCATCATCATCATCATCATCATCATCATCATCATCATCGTCATCATCATCATTGGTGCTCTCTTGACCGCACTCCATGAAGACATTGAGGATATGATTAATACCTTGCCTGGTAGTTGTACAAAAGGATTACAAGGTTCATCATGATGATCTTGTTTCTTTCACCAAAATCTTCCAGTCTGACCCCATCCTTGGGAGCCTTGGGAAGCCTCCCCTTRTCATCCTCATGCCCCATTCAGACAGCTCTCTCAGCAACGTCCTTTGACTACTAGTACTCAAGGAAATATCAGGACTCACCTCATTAATAGCAAAATTTTGCTTGCTTTGAATGGCTGGAAGAGGTTCAAGAAGGAGGAGTAAGTATGCTATCTAAGGAGTGCAATGCTTGGTGTTCTGTGGCCCCTTCTGTGCCTCTGTTATAGTCTCCTGCCTCTATCCTCTTCTTCCTGCTCTGTAATCTTGGCCCGCCAAGCCAAGATGATACAGTCTCAATTACAATTCGTTTTTTGACATAGTTCCAGAGTGCCCATTTTGCTGTTTAGTGTAAATATTGGGCAATAAGAGGAGAGGATATTGATGGATACTGGCAAGTTTTTTCTTCCAAAGAGTTGTATGTTGTAGTTAATAGTGCACTGTTTTTCTTCTTTCTCAAGACATAAACAACAAATCCAACAAAATGGGGGGAACCACCATGGGGGGAGGAAGCAGCAGTCAAATTTTGGTTAGTTTATTTTAAATTCTATTTTCCAATATCTTTTGTGCAGGGAACAAATCTAGGCCCCCAAAATTTCATTCCCATAGACCCAGAAACCTAAACTACTAGGATCAAGGCTTCTGGGTTTTAGGCATTACCCAATAACCATGTTTTAGTGTGGGTTGTTGTATCAAGAAAAAGTTTTGTACCCCAAAATACAGAATTAAAAATGGGGCTTGGGGCAATTTAAAAATTGCTAAAAACTACATCAGTAGTCATACCCCACAGAACCCTTTTTTGCCAAAGAAATACTTCTACAAAGAAAAGTTCTGAAATATCCAAGTGACTCTAGAGTCATACTAGTATGCCTTAAGAACTTTTGCTTGTACAACATGTACTAGGTTCTACAGCGCTAATTTTTTGAAATGACTCAATGACATTCATGATTGAAAGGCAGGATTCATATTTTTCAAAACATTTTTTTTCAAACGCACAAAGTACACTTTGCTCCTGAAAATTATCACCTACAGTAGATTTCCTATTGATTCCAACATTGTACCACATACCTCTGACATCCAAACCACCATGGTGACACCCCCTTCTGAAGGGGAAAATCCTCCTCCCTTGCCTTGATTAAAGAAAGAACAGCACTCTTTCTTAGACAATATGCTTGATTACTACCCTGTCCCCAGCTATAGGCAGCCTGCCTCAACTGGATCCATCCTCCCCACTTCTTATTGACTGGAAGCAGTGTTTTCTGGTCAGAATGTTGTTATTTMTGACATTCATGAACAACAACAACATCAACTCCAGCCCCTAGTATTCAACTAAGACTTTTCTTTTGAAGAACAACACCTGGAGTATATGCTACATTACTTAGTTTGAGAAGAGGATTCACCACCAGCTTAGCTCCACGTGCCAGTTGTTCCTGTATTTACAGACCAGAAGAAGATTCTAGTCACAATGTTGATGTTTCTGACATTTGTGTTGGACAGCAGTTACAACAACCCCAGCCTCCAGCATTCCCCTTAAAGAACAATGCCTGGAGTATATGCTATGTACTCAGTTTAAAGCAGATTCCTCAGCATCTTCATGCAGTTCCAGTAATATTTATGGACCAGAAGCAGTGTTTTCTTCTGGTCATGATGTTGTTATTGTTTCCAACATTTGTGTTGCACAGCACCAAAGACAACACCAATAATCCAACCAAGATGATCCTGATGAGATCAGCAGCATTCCCACCACCCCTGTTCTTACTCACTGGAAGCACCAGTGTCTTCTGGCCAAGAAGTTGTTGTTTCTGACATTTCCACCCCAGTATCTAGATCTCATCAATCTATTCCTGGTTCTCCTCTTCTCCAAGAAGGGGCTTTGCAAACCTCCACAAATATCCTCAGCACAGCCATTACCTAGTTGTGGGTCCAACTACACCAAGACCAAGTCAGTTTGCCAAGTGATCTTTTTCTTTTTGGCTTTTGTACACTGTGAGTGAGTTTGCCTTCTTATTTGGCTTGGCAGTGTGCTTGGCACTCATTTCCTTTATCACTGCAGGAAGACTTGCCTTCTGGCTTGGCAGTGAATTTTGAGATGATAATGGCATGGCTCTTGTCCATCTGGCAAGACCAATTGTTATGAAATACATAGTAAAGATGCAAGAAACTAATAATCCTTTCAATACTACACATAAAACAACAATTGAAATYATGTTAATCGAGGCATTGCAAACATCAATTTGACATCCAAAATGTAARTTGATCATTCAAAGCATTCTTGACCCTGCAATGAGCTTGTGTAGACATGAATACTGTGGTTTCTGTTTGGATTTAGCACACAKTAACATTCATAGTGTCAGCAGGCAAGGATGTCCTTCTTCCTCAGTTTTAGATCCCTTCTTCCTTTTTGAAAAAGGATGTGCAAGACCCAAATAACTGTTTTGGGAAAGTAACACTAGTACCATATTGAAGAATGTGGAATATAGTATTGGGATACCAGGATCTATGCTACAATGATACTAACATTTCAAATGCAAAATTAACATTCAGAACAAATATTCCCAATGCCTCAATTAATAATTTTCAATAGTATGCATTGTAGATCAATTGAAATTATGTCATTTGCGTTCCCAATGTCAGACTGCATGTCCCCAATGTCAGACTTAAGTTTGGAATGTTAGTATATCACTGTAGTCCTACATAGATCCTGGTGGTACAATCCCCATTCTTCATTTGGTAGTGTTCTTCATYTGATGGCACCCACCAAAAAACTGCAGTACACATTTCTACAAAGGCCTACAGTGCTAATATTTGGAATCTTAAGTTAGCATTTAGAATGCCCTGTGAAATGTAATTGCAATTGATCTGCAATGCATAGTACCACTAGTTGTTTTGAATTTAGTGACCCATCAGTCCAAAACATGTTGCTGTACTACTTGTACCTCATTTGCATTGTTGCAGTTACTACTATGCATTGCACATCAATTGAAATTATGTTTCAAAGGGCATTCCAAATGTTAGAATTAACGTTCCCAATTTCAGATTTAATGTTTGGAATGTTAGTATATCCTCACCAGCACTGTACTAAGCCTAAATAGATCCTAGTACTAGTAGCTTGTATCATTATCCCTTTTCTTCATTTGGTGGCACACCAGCAGCATCCAAAAACCAATAATATTGGTCTTGTTTCCTAAAAAGAGGAAGAAGAGGATGCCTATCCTGCTAGTAACATTCAGAATGTTAATTAAGCAAAAAACTGTAGTGGTCATTTCTACAAAGGCCTAGTATGGTACTGACATTCAGAATGTCAAGTTAACATTTAGATTGCCCTGTGAAATGTACTACTAATTTTGATTGATGTGCAATGCATAGAACTGTACTACTCATATTCTTCTTTTTTGTTCCTTCTTTCACCGGTATAGTTTGTTGGAGGACAAAAATTCATCATTCTTATCGTATTGGCTACTATGGTGCACTGCACTGCACTATCTCTATCTTTAGTGTGCCTAGCCAGTAACTTTGAAGAATTCTGACTGCCCTGGACTTACCGAGGAAACAAAAAGGAACTTTTTTAGTGTAGATTTGTACAAACCCCGGTATATTAATTTTTGCAAATAAATTAGTACCTTTACCAAAATAAATTACTACGCGTTTCATAACAATTGAAACCGGCCTCAAAAGAGAGCAAAAAGTAATAATTTCAAGTTCTTCTTAACTTCGATTTGAAGTTATGAACTTCAAATGTCCTGGTTGAAAGTCTATGAGGTTCTACTGAGCTAGTTTTTGGATGGCATTCATGATTAATTCATGATTGAATCAGCTCAAACCATTTTTAATCGCCCTGAACCATTTTTTTGAGGGGCCCCGGGAATCCATTCAGCCATTCAGCAGTCATTTTAAAAAACTAGCTCAGTAGAACCTCGTACATGATGTACGAGCAAAAGTTCATAACTTCAAATTGAAGTTAAGAACTTGAAATTATTACTTTTTGCTTTATTTCGAGGCCGGTTTCAATTGTTACGAAACGCGTAGTATTCATTTTTAACTTAAACATTCAGTCATTATTGTGACAACAAGTCATTCTACTAGCAATAACCTAGTTTTTGCACCGTAATAAGTTTTTTTGGTCGTCGTCCTTAAAAAAAGGCCGCAAGCAAGTGATATTGTATTGCGTTGTTCAGCTCACAGGAGGTCGCCAATACAGGAGTACCGGTACAGGGTTCGCCCTCTCTGGTCTTCAACAGTTCAAAAGAGTTATCTTCACGCTTATTGTACTACCATATTCAGCACTTGCACAACCATATTTTGTTATTCCTTCATCATTCATGTGCAAACGTTGAGGAAGAAAAAGTAATCCACCAACAATTCAAGATGCCTCGCAAGGAAAAGAAAGAGTCTGATTCTCGAGATGAACACGTCGAAGAAGAAGACGACGACGAATGCAAACCACCCGCACGTAAATCGAAAAAGAAAAAGAGAAAGAAGAAACCCGAAGACGACGCGGGCGACACCGCAGACGATGTAAGCAACACCAACGCCGATACAGAGGAAGCAACGGACTCGCCGGACAAAAAATCTTGGAGAGATAGGATCAAATTTCGTGGCAAGAAGGATCCTGGCGAGTTAGATAAGAAGGATAAAGACGAGTCGGAAGATGATGGCAAAGAGGAGGGCGCTCCCAAACAGAAATCTTGGAAGGATAGAATCAGCTTGCCGTTTGGGAAAAAGGACAAAGATGGCGACGATGGCGACGATGGCGACGACGAGAAAGATGAAGCAGATGCCATGTCTACTGCCCAGGAAACAGTTGACACCAAAACAACACAAGCCAAATTAAACAAGAGGACAATCGAAGATTTTGAAACCGAATATCACGATGCAATCCGAGATCACGATTGGGATTTAGTTGAGGGATTGTTGAAGGATTATGATGAGACGCTTTATAAAAAACAGAGAAAAGCACCCGGAGCGAAGAAAAAGAAAAATCTCAAACTTTTGAAGTATGTTCCGGATATGTCCAGATTTAAGAAAGAAGAAATAGAGCCAGAAATTCCCGTTACACCTCTCATGGCATTGGATCACGAGGGTAGAACGCCCCTGCATTTGTGTTGTCACGAACCAACGCCAGCCAAAGTATTGATCCGTCTCATGAATTGTTGTCGTGATGCCGCTGCCGTCAAGGATAAACAAGGACTCTTGCCTTTGCACATTGCTGTTGAAAATCGACGGGCGAATATTGTAATTGAACGATTGGTTCGAGGCTTCTATCAGGGTTCATGGATGGGTGATAATGATAATCGAACCCCTCTGAGCATAGCGGTCGATATAGCAGTTGAGAAGCAAATCGAACAGAACATCGTCCCCACAAAAACGTTCTGGGGGTTTCCGTCCTCTCCGGAGGACATCAAATGGCAAGAAGCACAAGAAAAAGTATGGAGTGTGGCCGCATTTTTAGTAAAGAATCGCTTTGATCGGCGGAAAAGATTGCTCACGGTAGAACACGATAAGATTTTTGTAGCGTTGAACAAATGTGCCCCACCAATGGTTGCTTCCAACTTCCTCGCTGCGGGAAGGAAACACATGGTAAAAACGGAGGTAGCTGGAAAATTGTTTTTTCTACTCATAAGTCGGCAGTATCCGATGTACATCTTCAATTGGTACCTTCAGGTGATCGCTATACCGTTCATCATGGAACAACAAGATTCCACGGGCTGCGGCGCAGTAGCCGCCCACTTTCGAGTCGGATGCATGAAGCACAAAGACCAAAGGACCAACCGTGAGAAGGATTCGTTTGCAACTACGATGAAAAAGCTTGCGTATGCAAAGCTTCACAAGAAAGATTTTGTAACGACACCACAATACTTGGAATGGTGGGAAAAACTCATAATGTTCATAAATCTCTGGGCGATACGTTTTTCAGAGAATGTAGCCGACGACACAATTTGTAAAGACAACAATGTTCTTCTGCACACCGCATTGATCAATCCAGATTCGCCGCCCCTGTTAATTCAGCTTCTTGCAAAATTATTTCCAGACTCGATCTTACATCGTCACCCCAAATCTACCGCTCTGCCAATACACATTGCATGTCGCCACTGGCAATTCCGAGATTATCCTCGTAGAAAGGGTGAGAAAATTGTCAGTATCAATCAAGTGTGTATGGAGTTGTTGAAAAAGGACCCAACGCAAACGCGAAAACGGTACCGGAATCGTTTGCCTCTGCACCACGCGATCGCTGTTTTCAAGCCATGGGAATTTATTGAGCCCCTTGTTGATCAGGACAAAGCGTCATTGCTCATTCGCGATCCAGTAACGTTGCTCCAGCCATTTCAAATGGCCGCATTGAAAATCCAAGAAACTTATGATATCGAAAACCTCACAAAACGTGGATTTACTCCTGTAGAATGGAAGAACATGTCTAGCGAAGAACAGGACCGTCAGATGAGAAAATTACTCTATGAGTATGATTTGAAACAACTCAACCTGATATATATGGTTTTGCGCCGTTCCCCCGATGCAGCAAAAAAAATGAAATCCTCCCAGGACACGTTGTCGGTATCAAAGACAAAAAATTCTAAAAAAGCCGATGAGTACCATGCGCAATTTCAGATTGTTGCGATGCTCGAAATGAAAATCGCCCGCAGTGTTTTTGGACTGGGGAACGTGGGAGGGCACTTCATAGGCTGGTGCTACGAAAGTAATGAAGAAGGTCTATGGAAAACACATCGAAGAAATTTTGCTATGGTAAAAGAGGCTATTATCGATGGTTTTGTACCTGGCGGCATGCAGAAGTGGTGGCAAAAGCTCAAATTCTGGCTTTGGCAAGATTGTCCGCGGGACAATATTCCTCGACGTGCCGATTTCTTGTTGCATTGCGCAGTTTGCAATCCGAATGTGTCGCCTTGGATCGTTGAACTGATTCTAGAATGCTTCCCTCGGTCGGCAACATTACCACTCCCCGACTCTGATGGATGTTATCCCCTACACATTGCTTGCACTACAGACACATACATACCCTTACCTTTTGAATTTCCAAACAAAAGGTGTATCATTGAGATGGTATCCAAAGCTTTTCGCGAGGCCATTCTGATGAAATGGAGGGACCGGCTGCCTCTTCATCATGCGATATTGGGCTCCAAACAATGGGAAGAAATGAGGTCCATGGTAGAAGATGAGCCAGTTTCGCTAGCAATCCCCGGGTCGGAAAGCGACCTTTTCCCATTTCAGCTGATGGCTCTCCATAAACAATACTCAAAATCAGAAATGAAGCAATTTCAGAAGATTGCTGAGGCGGAATTTAGGGAGAATTTTTCCGAGACGTATACTATCAGTGAAGACGAAAAGGCCGAACAATTGAACAAGGTAATTGAAAGGCACGAAAGGGAAACGATTGGATGTACTTTCGAATTGCTAAAGCACAACCCCATGCTTGTCCACGTCGGTCTGATCGATCGACAGAATCAAACAGAAGATAGCATAGCTTCTGGAAATTCCACTGTCGTTGACGATTGCTTGAATATGGATGTAGCCTTTTCGAATCTTAATTTTGACGAATCGATGTGACGTAGAAGTAATGTGAAGCAATGTGATGTGATTGGCCATACACTTTTCTTTGGGAAAGTATTTTCATTAATGTTACCGGTTGGATTTGATCGCATCTCCCTATTACATGATAATATGCGCTCCACCACAAGTGTGTTTACTTGAAATCTGTATGTAAATTCATAGCAATTTCTACCATGTAATATGACCAGAGGAGCCTCTGGTCTGGTGGTGTAGTTAGAGAAGCTGATTGCCTAATATTCTAGGAATCACCTTTGAGCTCCCTAGAGAATCCAGTGCTCAATTCCCATAACTCTCTGTTTACATTCTCTCCCGCACTCTCTCACATTCTTAGACCACTTCATCTTCAAGGTCAAAAAATTCAGGKWACCTAGAGCAACCCTTCAAAGATTCCTTTGTTATATGAGCCATATCATGATGATATTTTCTTATTGTTGTCAAGTATGGTACTAGTTCAACTACTATTACTAGTACTACTACTGCTAGTAGTAGTAGTAGTGTTACTATTAATACTACTAGTACTAGCAAGCAGCAATAGTTTGTTGTTGTTGTTGTTGTTGTTGATTGACGATGACAATGACGACGACGACGATGATGATGATGATGATGACGATGATGATGACGATGATGATGACGATGATGACAATGATAATGATGACGACTATGACAACGACGACGATGACGATGATGATGATGATGACGATGATGATGACGATGACGATGACGATGATGATGATGATGATGATGATGATGATGATGATGATGATGATGATGATGATGATGATGATGATGATGATGATGATGTCCACCACCAGTACTCCTATTCTCTTCTTCAGCCAGCATCCATTACTCCAAGGAAATCTTACAAGCCAGCAGCTTGACCTTTAGCTTATTTGTCCTCATCTTCAGTCTCATCATCAGCTCTTGATCTGCAGCAGCGGTCTCCTAATTGTGCTGCGGCTGGTGCTGGTGAAAAGCTTCATGATCCACATTCTTGTCCTCCTACCTAATGCTTGCATCCTCTTGTTCCTGCTTCTTGTTGGTGTTGAGCTGCCTCATGAGCAGAATCTTCATGTGATGATGCTGCTGAGAATGCACTTCCTCCTCCACCACCACCAGCACATCCTCTACTAATGCGTCTGAGTCCTCTGTCTCCTCCACTAATGTTGTTTGCTGCTGTGTTGAAGTGCTTAAATAATGAAGTTTTTCTTTGCACCTCAGAGGTGTATTCTTGCACTGTGTATGTACATTTGGAAGTGCAGGAAGGAATCAGCAGTTGAGAATGCACCAAAAAGGTTAATGAATCCAACCAGTATCAAGACCCGCATGCAGTTTCCATCGATTAATTTCAACACAAAAATAGTGCACTGTTCTTTCTGCATTGCTTTCAGTACATAGCRATTTTGTTGTCCGTAGGATATCAGACTGTGGGTATGATTCATACATACAATACATACATATGATACATATCTACGATTCATACACACCATACATATATGACTCACGCGATCCCATTGGATTCATACGATCGACCCCATTGGATTCATACGATCGACACGACTCATTTCATTCACTTGCGTGAGTGACTCGACTCATTCGATTCACACCTCACTCGATCCCCAYAGCGATCCATTCTAGATTTCATAGTTATCCTCGATAAGAGCATCGACTCACTTTTCTACTAGCACACACTTTATATCACTATTAGGACAGTCACTCCCACAGGTTATGAGCCCTGGGTAGTACGCGCGAATGTACGCGTGGGATTTATTTTTATTTTGTTGTGGGAATAAAAAAAATAGAAGCGGGTTTGTCGTCGCCGAATAAGTTTCGTTGATCGTAAAAAAATTGATGAAAGATTTCGAAAGTTTTGAGATGCGAGAAAAGGTCGTGAGCGGCGACAATGGCGATCGTTTCGAAATCRATAATTTCGAAGACGATGGCGTCGACAAGGCGTATGCGTTGTCGAAGGCAGTGTTAGTGACAATGCGTAGGCGTTGTCGAGGACGATGGCGGTGACGATTGCATGCGCCGTGGGGGTAGGGCCTATATCATAATACTGTTCTTGCAATGCGTTGGGGCAATTCATCTTCTAGTTCACGAGGCTAAACATATTATCAAGATATTTTTAAAAAAACAAAATTGCAATTTTAGATGCATTTTGGCAATACTGTACTATTAGTAATGCGCTGATCTAAGCAACAATTCGTACCGATACGTCTAAACTCCTCCATTTCTTCGCCTAAATGGTTAGACAACTGTCAAAACATGAGGCTATTGCTGAAAATAACGAAAGCAGCAACAGCTTCCACCTCGTCCGTTAAGAGTAATGTCCTGCAGTTACAGCCGTTACAGTAAGGTAGTCGTACATGTGGTACTCGTACSTACGTACCAGTACACTCAGGGGTCTTGTAGGATAATCCGATTTCGAACTGTCTGTACCGTATCGTACCAACGTACTCCAACTAGTTACGACGTTGATATCGTGAAATCGTAAGTATCACTCGAGAAAAGTTTGTAGATGTGATTTAATCTGCCGCCACAACAAAAGAATCCGAGCTTTTGATGCTGTGSAAGGGTATTTCGACTGGTTCATAGATAATATAAGAGGATGGAAGCATCGCAAACCACTTCTTCGCTTGATGGAAACGGAGAAAAATCGGAACAACTGGCAGGCGAAGAACAGAAACCAAAACCGATCGCTATTTCTCGTGAACTCCAACCCGATGAAAATGCCCGATTTCACGACTGCATAAAAGAAGGTGATTGGGGCAAGTTGAAAAAAATGCTGAAGCGTTACAAACCAAATTACTACATAAAGAAAAGAATAGAAGTAAGAGAAAGGGAAAAGGCGTTGGAAGAATTCAAGTTGCAGCAAGAAGCGCAAGATACGGAAGAAGAAGGAGAAACAAACGAGGAAGACAAGGAAGAATTGTCAAGGTTTCAACGAATCACTCAATATCGACCTTTCAAAAAAAAGGATAGCGATAAATCAAAAGAACTAAAGCCTCCCGGTGACGGAAAAAGCGTCAAAATGGCGAAAAAAGTACTTCCCGAGAATGTTTCAAAAAAAATATTCGTTGATCCAGCCGACATCATTTCTCCATTACTATTGGTAGATTCCGACGGGATGACACCCCTTCACATTGCGTGTATTCGTGAAGCACCCGAAAAATTAATTGTAGAGCTAATAGATGCGGAAAAAAAGGCTACGWCTATTAAAGATAAATCGAACCGACTTCCCCTTCATTACGCCATCCAAACTTGGCAATATGATCACATCATCGAACGAATGGTCAAGGSATACCCGAATGGATTRAAAACAAAAGATGACAAAGGGCAAACGCCTCTTGGGTTGGCAGTCAAACTTGCTAGAGAAGGAAAGGAGGYAGAGGAAGAAGACGAGGAAAGAATCGTCGAGGATCCAGATGATCCGTTTTTGTGGATTTCTCCAACGTCCCCAGAAGAAAAAGATTGGCAGTTCCAGCAACTGAAAACATGGGCGAAGGTCAATTGYTTGCTTCGAGAATTGATAAATCGACAAAGAGCTGTCCTTCCTAGTGAGCACGGACTCATTTTAGAAGCGCTGGAGGGTGGAGCCGATCCAAACACAATCATTCGCTTCATATCTACTACGGATAGATACTTGATGTTGGACGACGAGCTGGCTTGGACAGCAATTGGCTTGTGTGTGGAACGCCATTACAAAGCTGACACTCTCGAGTATCTGATGGAAAATTGTCGGGAYAGGACAACGGTCATAACGGATGTAGTGCAGAAGGTATTAAAGAACCACTACCTWATCGGTTGTTATCCTTTGCGAGAAGGAATGGTGCCCTTTGGAAAGCGTGTGATTGACTGGTCGAAAAAGTATGATCGAGAAGAAAGAAAAAGAAAGAAAAAGGAAAAGAAGAAAAAGAAAAAGAAAGTGGACGAAAGTAAAAAGAAGAGTGTTCGCTTTCAGGATGAATCAGAGGAGGCAGAAGAGGATGAGGATGACAAGAAAAAAAAATGGGAGGGAATGAAAAAGGCGTGCAAAGACTGGTGGGAAATATTGAATCATCTCCTTTTTTACCGCGCATATGGTCGAGATTACAAAATCCATGTGAAACCGAAAACATTCCATTTACTTCATGCAGCATTATCTGTCCCTATGACCTCTCCTTCCCTCGTTCACCTGCTACTAATAGTTTATCCCCAAGCAATCAAAGAAAGGTGCCCCTTTTTCAAAGCATTGCCAGTCCATATTGCGAGTACGAGATGGCGCTACAATATTATATATGATGATGTTGATATCTCATCATTGCAACAAGTCCTTCTTCTTATGTACGATTTAGATCCCGAACAACTTCATCGGCGCTTTAAAGGGAGTCTTCCGATTCACTTGGCTCTCTCTAGTGGTCAATCCTGGGATTTTATCAAACCGCAATTGGACAGGAATAGTAACGTGTTGGGAATGAGGGATGCTCACTCCAAGTTATATCCCTTTCAGATAGCAGCCCTGGAAACTAGTTTCAAAAACATTCAGCTACTTATGAGATGCAGATTCAACCCTACTCTTTGGAGAGAGATGTCTGTTATTGAAAGAAAAATTCAATACCAAAAGATAATCGATCGGCACGAAAAGAGGCAATTGACAACAATTTTTGAGCTATTACGAATGTACCCCAATGCAATTGAAAATATTCCGATCTGCAAAACATCCTCTTCTATGTCACAAAGCTTGACATCGCTTACGGATCTCTCAAAGCACTATTTATCATGGGTTTATGGACGAAGCCCCAAGGGAGAGTTTAGAGTTCGTTACAATAATTTGATGTTGTTGAGAAATTCCATTATTCAGGCGGAAGTTTTTCCAGAACTTCAAGAATGGTGGGAGGGACTGACGGAATGTATATGGAGGGACTCGCATGGAGATATACCAAGAGAAAATGAATATCTCCTTCACGCAGCACTTTACAACTGCGAGACTCCGCCCATTGTGACGGAACTTTTAATTCAGCTGTTTCCTTCGTCAACAGCGCAACCTATACCGGGTACATCTACATTTCCCCTTCATATCGCAGCGGGTACCACGGCATACCACCGACAACTATTCGAAATTCCATACGGTATGAATAATCTTCTTCTAGTGCTTAAAGCGAACAAAGATGCTACTCGGATTAAATCCAACGGAAGGCTTCCTCTTCACATCTGTCTTGCGAGAGGAAAGAGTTGGAAAGAGGTACAGCCACTTGTCATGGTGTATCCATATAGTCTGAAGATTAAAGACATGCAAACCGGTTTAGTTCCAGCTGAGCTCAGGGCATCTTTTAAACTAAATACGAAAGAAAATGCAGCATGGACCTCTTCCTTCACCGAGAAACAAATGAAAACGTTTAACTTCCACAAACTATCCGCAGAAGACAAGGCCAAAGCACTGGTTAGAACTCGCAAGAGAAAAGAAACAAACACATTGACATGTATATTTGAGCTTACGCGAGAGTCCGTTCGGACGTTTGGATTTACGGCTCATAACGATAATGATTCCGTGACTAGTCTTAATTCATTCAATCATGATGGGTACGAGGTGGAAGAAGACCCGGCAGAATGGGAATTGAATCCAGAGATGTATTTTGCGGAAAAAGAAAGTGTCCGTAACTTACTGGACTCATTCAGAAGCAATGCAAAATCTTTGGGTTCTTTCAACGATATTGACCCAGATCTCTTTCCGTCAGACGAACAGTCGAAAAATTGGGGTGGGAAGGAATCGTCCGCACCAGCACGGAATTTGGTAAGAATGGGGACAAAAATGTCTCTGTACAGTAGTGGTGACTTCAGTCAACTCGATCTAGACTCTCTCAGTCAAGACCAATAAAACACGGGCTTCGAATTCTAGTGACTATGGTGAAAAGTCAATACTACAGTAGCAACAGGGGTAAGGAGGTACAAAGATTTGGGGCCATTGGGAACAGCCATGTTACTGCGAAAGCTATGAATTATTTTCATTCACCTTCAATAGTTTTTAAAATTTTACTTGGAATGCTTACAAAATATTTATAACTGTAAAATAGCCCAATCAAAACTGTCTGGAAAGGAAGAATGGGAAAGGGCCAAAATGGATTTTGATGTTTTGTTTGTCATGATTTGCAAGCTTGGGTCGAGCTAGTTATGATTCTGTGGTGTTTTGACAGGAGAGTGAGAGCAGAATAATGCATAAGTGCTTTCATTGCTTTGACATGCAAATTTGGCATCCTGTGCACCACAAAAAGAGCATTCTATGTCATCCAGGAATTCTATCCAACACCAAGGTGGCAACAATCATGAGTTTTTGGATATCAATGACATCAATGGAAAGAATGCAGTGGGTACACTTTCAGCTTTATGCATTTTCTAATCAGCACTCAAGCTCTTACTTGGCAGGGGAAAATACAAAAATGATACATGAAAAAGATGTTTATCATCCAAGAACAAAATATCATGTTTAACCTTGTGAACTAAGAGAGGCATTACTCTGACAACAATTTTGATCATGGTCAAAATACTTTTACTTTGTTAACAGTCTTCTTGCTCCCAACTTTCACCAACTTACTCCACCATTGCCCCAACCATCCTCACCCCACAAGCTAGCGCCACTGCTAGTATCTTTCATCCCAAGATCTCCCAMGTTGATGTCATCTTCATGGACCACCAGCTTCATCCAACCTTAACAAATGAGATCAACCCATGCCTATGGCATCAGCTTTGACTTTGAAGACCTTTTCTCTCCAGATGGCTCTACCTTCCTTGACCAACACCAAGTGACAAACATGATCTTTCATAAGCTTATCTGATGCATCAAGCAGAAAGCAGTCAACACCACCAACACAGCTCATATCAATGGGAGCAGCACCAACAAAAAACCCTAACACGGCAGTTCGCAGTGCTCATTACTATAACATCCCCAGTAGTAAGTAGTAATAGAGGTTTTCCAGTAGTAAGCACTAATAGTAATTCTCAATTAGTAACCGATGAATTTACCTCTCCAGTAGTAAGGACCAATAATAGAAATATTTAAGGACTCGGTAGTTTTTGTGTGTGGAGGGGGGGGAGAGGGGAAATGGAGATGGGAGAATAAAAAAAAATCGAATTATTGTCAAACGAAACGTCTGCGGGGTCTATTTAGTCGTTCTGCTATGCCACTGGATGACGACAGTTTGACTTCCACTTGAAGCGAACCGCAAAAGACCTAAGTAATTTTTATCAAAAAAATTGAAATCGACATGGTTCTAGGCGAACAAAATTGTTCACCAAGTAAATTACCGTACGGTACGTACATAATAAAGCTTAGGCACTTCAATTGTGTCCCTTTGTCCGGTAAAGAAAATATAACTATTGCCTTGATACTGGTGATATCATTTAAATGTTAAAATAAATAATATTTCCATTCTGAGAAAAACCTCTACGAACAATCGGATTATTTTTTTTAATTCTGTAATGACTGTTTGGAAACGGTTTAGGTTCGGTTTTTTTATCATTTCTGTACTTRATGGGATCGTTTGTATATTTTGTAAGTACGAAGTACCGTACTGTACGGCGTTTCCATTTCAAAATACGATACAGTAATTCGTTCATTACTTCTAGTTATTTACTGGCGCTCTCTCGCTCGTATTTCATATCACCAAAATCAGAAACCAGATTTAAGATCACGTAGATTAGTACTGTTACAACTACCGTACTATTGGTTTGCTATACTAGAAGCTCTAAGTGGTCGGCTTCCAAGTTGCGATCGAAGCAAGAGCTGTGGAAACCTTGCGTCGTTATCTCTCCCCAAAAAGATTATGCTACGCGATGGAATCAGCCATGTTCCAAATGCCAAAAGCAGTGTCGAACTCCTTCGAGAAAGCCTTTTGAAAGAAAGTAGAAGAGCCATCCAAAGGAAAAGGGAGAGTGCTAAATTTCTTAGTTCATTGTTAGACACGAACGAAACATCGCCATCGACATCGCCATCGCCATCGCCATCGCCATCGCCATCGCCATCGACATCGCCATCGACATCGACATCGACATCGACATCGACATCGACATCGACATCGACATCGACATCAACATCAACATTAACATTAATATCAACATTAACATCAACGTCTTCACAAACAATAAGATCAGCATCAGACTCTGGTGCTCAGAAAGAAAACTTCGAAACCAAGAGTCGGAGTTCGAAAGTTTCTAAACGCTCTTCAGAAACCAAACTAATGAATTCTTTCAACCAGTTTTTGAGCACAGAAACAGCCAAATCTTGCAGTCATTCCAACCGACCATTAGCATCTGGTACAATGGAGGAGAACACAGAAAAYTGCGACAGTGTCGCTCCAGATCAACAGTCCGCAGAAGTAACTGACAGTAATTCGGCTTCAAGGTCGTACCGATCAAGGGCTCGGTACCACTCGTCAAGGTATACCGCAACATTGTATTCTACTAAAGTATCCTACAAGCCCAAAAAAGACTTTCCAGAAAAGAAGGAAGCAGAGTACGAGTCTTCAAAAACTCAGTCTAGATGGCGGAAAACAGTAGAAAGCATCATGAGGACGAGATCGAAAAGCCGATCACGGGTGGAGAGCGAAAGTCCATCAAGATYGCAAAGTACCTCACGTTCAAAAAAGACCAATAGTCGACGACGACTAAAAAGCGAAAGTCCATCAAGATCGCGAAGTTTTTTAGGTTCGAACATTATCACTCATAGTCGTCGACTGAAAAGTGAGAGCCCAACACGGTCTAATACTACTTCTGGTTCGGAAAAGACCAGTAGTCGACGAAGACTGAAAAGTAATAGTGAAACTAGGTCTGAAAGTCCTTCGGAATCAAATGCTAATAGTCGACGAAGACTGAAAAGTGAAAGTCCAACAAGGCATGAAAGTACTCTGGGTCCAAAAGAGTACAATAGTCGACGACTGAAAAGTGAAAGCCCAACAAGGCATGAAAGTACTCTGGGTCCAAAAGAGTACAATAGTCGACGAAGACTGAAAAGTGAAAGTCCAACAAGGTCTGAAAGAACTTTAGTTTCGAAAAGAACGAAAAGTCGGCGACGGATGAGAAGCGAAACTCGACCTGGACATAAAACTAGTACTTCTTCTTCTAGGGGGGGGGAAGATAAAGAGAAACAAACTGATGGGATCAAAGAAATTGAATATGAGACTTTTTTGGATTGCTCTAATTCCTTCAACTCACCCGTCGTGAAATCTACCAATCCAAGAAATATTGAATCTGAAAAAAATGAATTACAGTGGCATTATGCCATCATGAGACACGATTGGGATGACATCAAAACAATGCTCCAGTCATACGACCACACAAAATACCGCAAGCAAACGAACACGACTCAACAAAGATCAAGAATTTTAAATATTGTCAGGGACAAAACAAAAATCATTCAACGATCGCCTCTATTAAATGTGGATAGAAAGGGACGAACTCCATTGCATTGGGCATGTAAAGAGAACATGCCGTACTGGCTTCTGTTTCGCCTCTTATTTGTAGYGCGAACAGCAGCGTCTATTCAAGATAATGATGGAAGGTATCCATTGCATTTGGCAGTAATTAACTGCCCAGACAATAAGATTTTGGATCGAGTTATTCGTGCTTATCCCGATGCTTTGTGTTCTCCAGATTATCTGAATCACATACCTATGCAGTATGCCCTTCTCAAAGCAGATCGATCTCGACAAGGGAACAAATGCATAACTTGGAACCATCCCATTACGAAAGAGCATGCCTCAGACCAACTTAGCCAGACAGAGTCCTTCGAGACTGTTCTATTTATTCTACAGACTATGGCATCGAGACGTAAAGGTTTCACCATGTCTCTCCAAAACAGTTGTCTAATTCCATCAATACGACTCTTTGCTCCACCCCCAGTGGTTCATCTAATCGTGAGCCTTAGCATGAAAATTTTAGAAAAGGATCAAACAATGTCAGAGGATCTTTTAGGTTTGGTGTTTCGATTGAAGTATCCGCTAAACGTCGTCAACAAAGTGCTTGAGATAACTTCTAAGATTATTCCTAGATCCCATTTCTTAAAAGTGATCCGGCAAGAATTGAATGATCACTTTAATGAGGGTTGGGTCGAATTCTCAATCGAAGGTTCGCAAGGAGAGGATATTTGTGATTGCTTTGCACAGCAGTTTGCGAACAGCATTCGAAGCGATTCTCAAGTTGAAGAAGTTGAAACTTATTCCGCTTACCAAGAATGGGGGGAAAAACTTCGCTATCTGATAACGAAGTCTAGCAATCAACCAAGTGGTAGCAAGAACGACACTTTATTGCACACAGCATTAAGCAATCCCACATCACAACCCTCAATGATCGAATATATATGCCGACTGAATCCGGGTGCAAGATATAAGATTGACAATTCTACTGGCGCATTGCCAATTCATATTGCTTGCATGTACTGGCATCCAGAAAAATATGGGGTCGGGGATGAAATATCTCGGAGAAAAGCTTTCAATTTGTTGTTGGCTGGAGACTTCGACTTAGTGCGCAGAAGTTGCAATGGGCGTATTCCTCTCCACTATGCCATTCTACACGGGAAACCGTTATCGTTTGTCCAAAGTCTTCTGAGTCTTGACTTGACGACAACTTTGATTCCTGATCCCGTAACCAAGCTGCTTCCATTCCAACTGGCTTCAATGTCAAATGAATACGAAGACTACATACTCGCAAACACGGCATCGTCTCGTTCTCTGCGCTTGGATTCGAAATTAGGAACGCAGCAMACGAATGTGATTTATCATTTGTTACGGGCAAACCCCCGCGTTCTTTCTTCCTCAACCAAAAAGAATGATCCAGAATCAGAAATGAATCCGTTAACTCGACATGTACTCAAATTGTGTTATGACATTGTGCCATGTGGTGATAAAATGGTATGGAATTTGAACTTTAAACGCAAGTATATGGTGCGCCACGCCATCGAAAAACATCATATGCCAGATGAAATGAAAGAGTGGTTTATGACTCTTGAGGAGCTGATATGGGACGCCTGCGACGCACGAAAAGGGCCAGATTCGGATTCAACAACCAAGTTGAGACGCTCAGACGATAACTTTTTGTATGCTACTCTTTTGAATAGTACCGATATTCCTCATTTTGCGATCGAGCTCATCCTCGAATTCTTTCCCCCAACAGCACATCGAAATGGCCATGTTGCGACACTTCCGCTACACACAGCTGCACAGGTAACACCCTATCTTCCTCTACCATTCGAGCAGCCGCTTTCCATGGACTCAACCCTAGAAATGATCACTTTAATGGACAGCTCTTCGTTGATTCTCAAGACAAAGGATGGGAGACTACCTATTCATCTGGCAATTGCATCTGGCAAGGGATGGAAGCATTTGAGAGCAATGGTTGCCATAGCACCCCAAACTTTGTTGATTCGYGACCCATCTTCCGGTCTATTCCCTTACCAGATGGCTGCGTGCGGTAGTGCAATAATTCCCAATAACAGGGAAATTAGTGCGAAAATGGCTGATCCCAAGCTAAAGAGTGTTAGTACGAAAGATAATGCTCAGCTGTTGCGTTCCCTGTGTAACAARCACGAGCTAGAAAAGTTGAACAGCATCTTCCATATGATTCGAGCCAAACCATCTGTGATTGGYATGTGATAATATGCTTTCAGACATGAAACAACAGATTCAAGAATTTAACTTCTGCTGTAGAATATTGTATGGAAAGAAGATAGAAAGTTGGGCGCTCGTTATGCTGATTGAAGTTTAATCAGCCCCTTGATTGGATTTCACACTCTGGTGTCAGAGTGTACGCCTATTAACAGGGAACCAGATCCCATCTTGTCTAGTTTCTTGCTACTACTAGTRTTTTGCAAGTGATTTTCAGCTCAGAAAAGCTCCAACATTAGACAGAGCTTGGAAAAGTTGGAGCTAGCTCTGAAAGCGTCAAAGAAGCTAGATCTCATCACTCTGTGTTATTTGCTAGCATTTTCAYGATGCTTCCCCCATATGACCATATGATCAATAGATAGCAAGACTTTGGTGTGACCGTATTCACATAGTAACACAAAACTACTACTACTACCAATAATGACATACTAGGCCTGCTGAGATTGTCTCCCTGGCGCAGGGATTTTATCACAAAACAGTGTAATTCTCAGTTAGCTCAAAAGAATTCTTGAAGTAATACTACTAGTAAGTTGTGCTACAAGTTTGAACTTTGATTGTCTCTACTTTGCCATGAACAAGTGAATAGATACATAATGGTGTTTTGAATAAAATGATAGCATAGTACTAAAACTAAAAGCGTCTTAAGGAAGCTACTAGCTAAAGTGGTGGTAATAGGAACTACAACATTACTGATAGTGCAAATAGCTACACAGTACTAGTACTACTACAGGGTAGTGCTCCCACTGATCATAGCACTTGTTCCTTGTTCCATTTCATAGTGCTGTTAGGCAGTTGGGACAGCCAAAAAATCTTTGTTGAAATTTCTTACCCTACTAACTTGTCTACTAGTACTAGTATTACTAGTAGTTTTGATAGGCATACCAAGAATTAGACAACACCATTGTTGGGTTTTGTCAGTACAATTCAGACTAGAGCATAAATATTTGTCTTACACTTATCCTGGAGATGCAACTAGTACTAGTACAACACTATTAGGTAGTTTTTCAAATTTAACATGTTCATTTCTTAGATTTGGTTTGTGCAGTTCTCAAAAGGTTCTCACACAAAAACAGTTCACTCTTTCCTCCTTCAAGCAGATGACCCCTGTAAAAATGAAATTGCATCCTTGTAGAAAATTGACACAGGGTTTTCCAGGATTTGCTTCTCACGCATTTTGGCAACCAGTATGCTCAGACTTTCACCACCACCCTATAGAACTGAAAATACCACTAGTACTACCACTACTATGGTCACTACTAGCTAGTAGTAGTATTAGTAATAAGGACAAGTCAATCATTCAGAGGGACAGAAGTATTTTGGTTATTGCTGGTCTACTACTATTTTGTAACTTCCAGTATCAGTAGGTTCCCAACAAACTATTTTTGTCACTGTTGCTGTTGGATAACAAGCAAGGCAGCTGACATAGCCTCTCCTACTAGAGACCTTCTCAACAACAACCAGGACAAGTAGTAGACAATATCCCATAAGGTTGTGCGTTGCTGTCTAACTGTGCTGGTCTAATGTTTTATATTTTGGTTGAGTTTTTTGCAACAAGAACATACCAGAAAACAGGGATCTCACCATAACACCACCAAAAAATGTGCAAAATACCTTCCAGAAGAAACTCAAGATATTATCAGTATCAGCCCTCATTAGATAATGGTAGATGTTTCTTTGTCTTGGTGTGGAAATCTTACTACTACTAGCTATATGAAAATACAGAAGACATATCCTTCAGACCACAAATGAAAGGAGACCCCCTTCAAGAACCCAAGCAGCAGCAACAACAAGAATGTAATCGATCAATTACTAGTACTAGTGCTAATTGAATTTTGTATCATGGTGCTGCCCTTCTTGGTTTTACTATTTGAAAATCATTCCATGTATTAAGCAAGAACTGTAATCAAATTCAGGATTTCCCCCTCTGACTCCTTTTTTGCAACAAAAATAATTTTGAGTCCAAATTATCCACAAGAACACCAATAGAACTAGTATACACAACCTCTATTACTAGTACTACTACTCTACTACTACTGCTGCTACTAGTAGTAGTACTACTACTAGTACTAGCATGACCACCACCAGCAACATCATCATGTTCAGTCCACCCATTCTTAGTTAGTAGACATAATAGCTACTAGTCACCTGATAGCTGTGTTCTTGGTTTTATCAATGGAACCTTTATTGGTGATGTATTTGTTAGTACTGTATTAACTGTCTTTGAAAATTCCCATTGATAAACTTGCCCTTCTATGATGTACTTCGTTTTGACTTTCACATATCTCATCCCAAATTCAAACTCCTCCCCCAAAACTTCTAGTTCATCCATATCCCCTTAATTTCGACTGAATGAAGTACGGTACGGTACTTGTACTGTACTYGTCAAATGCAACTAAAGTTGCACTCCCATTATTGGTGCGCCGGCTACGCCCAAATGTACCACATAGGCCCTAACCCCAAAATCGACCGGTACCATACTTGGTACTACTATTTTTGCAACTGTAATGACTCTTTTGTGTGCAAAATTAACACGCAAAACCGGTACTGCATATTTTCCTGGGGTTGTTGTTTCTTTGCCTCAGAGGTGCATTTTCGTCTGTTGAATACTACATGAAAATGCAACAATGCAACTGAAATCCGGTCATTGGCTGTATTGGATGCATGGAGGTGCAAACTAATAATTTTTGATCACTATTCTGTTGCCTTCTTGTCTTATTACAAAATAMGGAGGATGATGCTGATACGGAGGACGCTTGCTGATATGGAGGATGCTGATACAAACGCTGATACGAGCCGCTAATACGGTATCCGCTGATACGGTATCCGCTGATACGAGTCGCTGATATGATACGAGTCGGCTGATACGAGTCGGCTGATACAAGTCAGCTGATACGAGTTGCTGATACCGAGGTTGCTGATACGAGTCCGCTGATACCAGTCCGCTGATACGAGTCCGCTGATACGAGTCCGCTGATACGAGTCCGCTGATACGAGTCCGCTGATACGAGCTGCTGATACAAGCTGCTAATACGGAGGCTTGCTGATACGGAGGATGATGCTGATACGGAGGAGCTGCTGATACGGAGGACAAGTTGCTGATACGGAGGTTGCTGATACGAGTCGCTGATACGAGTCGCTGATACAAGCCGCTGATATGAGCCACTGAAATGGTGTCCGCTGATACGAGTCCGCTGATACGGAGGCTCGCTGATACGAGTCGCTGATACAAGCCGCTGATATGAGCCACTGAAATGGTGTCCGCTGATACGAGTCCGCTGATACGGAGGCTCGCTGATATGGAGGATGATGCTGATACAGAGGATGATGCTGATACGGAGGACAAGTTGATGATACGGAGGACAAGTTGCTGATACGGAGGTTGCTGATACGAGTCGCTGATACGAGCCGCTGATACAATCCACTGGTACGGTGTCCACTGATACGAGTCCACTGATAGGGACACTCGCTGATACGGAGGCTCACTGATACGGAGGATGCTGATACGGACGCTGATACGTGGTGTTGCTGATACGGAGGATCATGCTGATACGGACGCTGCTAACTACTTGTCCCCCCCCTAAGATCTTAGAAAATATATAATTGTATGTTTCTGTTATTGTCAAGAATTACCTTCATCATTTGTCTTTTTACTATGGAAATTGCCTTATGCTCGATGATGGAAGTAATTCTGCTCAACCGACTTGGCGGATTTTTTGCTTGTACATGATGGATTTTGATACTGTGGTGGTCCGTAGGATATTAGCGAAGTGTACGTACGTAGACTTGTACATGATTTCCTACTGTTGCAAAATTAGTTGCATTATTGATTGGTACCTGCASTGTACTTTACCATACGCACGGGATCTCGAAAGAATGAGAATGGTATTCGCGTATCGCTCCTTATTGTATGTCACCGTAGAAAAGATACCAGTTCTGGTAGTACCATAGCGACAGATGCATTCTTACAAAACTATTCATACTGTATCGATCAGTTCAACGTGTTGTGTGAATTCTTCCGTGTGTACGTACAGTAAAAAGTAAAAAAGTCTTTCTGAGCTTTTTTCGTTCGTATCGTTCCTTGTACGAATAGTAGTACGTACCGGTACTATTCTTTCTGGCTTTCTACAGTAACAGACAACAACTACGACAAACTTGCGAACATATTGTATCTCTTGCTTCGTGTATCTTGGGATCCAGAAATTCAAATTTGTAACGCATCGCAAGACGTCGACCACCAAAACAACTTCAGGAAACAGACCATGGCTCGTTTCTCGGTAGCAACTACGGCACTCTGCCTAGCCCTCGGGGCTCCTTCCTCCCAGGCTTTCACTGGAATTCAATTCCGACCTCTGACSACATCGTCACCTGTTGCCGCCAATGGTTCCAGCTCGGTCTTGCACATGAACCTGTTCGACCGATTCGCTCGCGTGGCGAAGTCAAACCTGAACGATCTCGCAAACAAGCTTGAAGACCCAGAAAAAATCATGGGACAGGCCATCGAAGAAATGCAGGTTAGTTTCTTTCGTTTCTTTTTTGTCAACATTTTGTTTCTCCCATGGGATCCTGGATGTTTGCTGGAGCTGTGCGCTCCCCACTTTCTGCCTTCTTCATTGACATCGACTCAAATATAATGCACCACACCGTAACTGATGCCCCTCTGCGAGAACAGAACGACTTGGTCAAGATTCGCCAAAGTTACGCCGAAGTTACGGCCACCCAGCGTCGTTTGTTGAAACAAAAGGAGCAGTGTGACGCCATGGCCCAGGACTGGTACAAGCGGGCACAGCTGGCTCTCGAAAAGGGCAACGACGAATTGGCTAAAGAAGCACTGACGAGACGCCAGCAGCAAGCCGAAGAGGCCGCCAGTTTGCAGAGCCAAATCGATGGCCAAGCCGATTCTTTGGACAAGCTGTTTGAGGGAATGAAAATGTTGGAGACGAAAATCAGCGAAAACAAGGCCAAGAAGGACCAAATGATTGCCCGAGCCAGAACCGCCCAATCCACCCAAAAGGTGAACGACATGATCTCCGGAGTTACGGGTAAGGCCAGCACGGACGCCTTTGCCCGAATGGAAGAAAAGGTCGAGGCGTTGGAAGCATCCGCGGAAGTTTCTGCCGAAATGGGATCGATAACGGGAAACGCACTCCCTGGATCATCGGGTGCCAGCATGGAAGCTCAGTTCAAGGCACTGGAGGCTGCGAGCGAAGTCGACAACGAACTTGCAAAGATGAAGGGTTTGCTTGCGGCCGAATCATCATCCGAAAGCAGCAAGAAAAGCGATGTCGACGACGAGCTAGAAAAGCTAAAAAGGGATGCCGGGCTTTAAAGGTAGGGTATTGCTTTATCCATCACAACTGCATAACTGGCCTCGTTTCACCCTAGAATTGGCCGTGTGTAGCGTATCTCGGTACGTGACGAACGTTCACATCCTCATCTCTGATCTTTTGACTCGAGGTGTACACGAGAAACTAATATGCTACCGTGCGGCTTCGTACCCATGATCAAAGCCATATTATATCAAAGTTAATAATCTACCGGTAGCCATATTTTATGCAAGTCTAAATTCAATAAGCCGTTCACAACGTACTGCTCAGTGTTTTCTCGCCGATGGAATTTTTCTTCTGTAAATCAGCTTATGGTTTCCACTGCGCTCTCTTCTGCTTCTGGAAGGGGAAAATCGGCAGCCCTCCACGTCGTGTCTTCAAGTTTCGACCGCAACCGTGCTGACTCTATCGTAAGATCCGTCCAGCCCGGTCCGACGTAGTCAAGGTGGCAGCTGACCCCTTGGAATTCCATGTTCCACGCATCGAGTACGTTGTTATTGCATATCATCGACATCGAAAGAGGAATTTTTCCATTCGCCTTGATGTGGAAGACTCCGCTCAGTGGGACCTGAAGCAATCCACTTTTTTGAAAAGCATCCCAGGATAGATTCGAAAATACTTTCATTCCGGCATTCGTCGGTACCATCATTACGTCGTCAACTTTCTCAAAGTTACTCCTTGGTGCTAGCGTCCATATGGCATCCTTCTTCTTGCCATTCGTTGCTTCCTTCGTTGCGCTACCACTCGTTGTGGTTGGATCGCTTTGCTTCTGGAAAACATCCGTCACTTGACCGATGTTCTTAAGTCTTTCTTCCCAATCCGGATAGTACACATCGAAAGTAAAGGCGTACACCTCCGCGGTTATAAAGTTGGCATTGTGTAGTCGTATGTCGGCGCTTATGCTGAATGCCGGTGTGGAGTCGTGGAGTAGGGTAGGATACAGCTTCAAAACCTTAAAGGAGAAGGTAGGAAGGCGTGGATTTGCAACGAAGGCAAGGATTCCAGCGAGAAGAATTCCGAAACCGACCGGAAGGAAGTGGACCATTTTGGTGCTGTGAAGTGCAGTGTTATTGTTGAATATATGTAGGGGCCTCCGATTTTCAAGCAGACAAGTCAGATAATAATACTGAAATACTCCCACGGTACGGTACCTGTACTCGTACACATAACCGATCGAAAATGTTTTGATGAGGAAACAGTTTGAGTACTCGTACGTACCGGTACGTACGTACGTTACAGCGATGAGGATTTCGGATTTCTCCCTACCGATGACGAGTTGTATTCATTTTGTATCATTTTGTATTGCACGAGCAAGAATAAGAGGAAGTACCTGGTACGTAGGAAACGTAAGAGCCTGAACGGCACGATATCTGTTACTGAACCTACGTACGTACGTACTRTACGGCACGAATAGTACAATTCAATTTGGTCCTCAAAATGATTAGGGATCTCAAAATTATGAAGTAAAAATCACAATCCTTGTTGTACGGTACGTACCGTACCTGGTATCGTACGTGTCGAACGTGTTGGGCGAGGGACAGAATCATCAATCGCGTTCGAGACGAAGAGTGTTGCTGGCTTATTTGGTTCAGAAAAAGTGTCTTTCTGGAGGAATGAAGATCTCAGAAAATCTCGAAATTTCAAATTTCGACTAATACTGTAAACTAGGATCAACCGAGGTAGCGTAGATTAGTCTAGCTTAAGACTCCTAGAAGATGATGATAGTCTTGACTTGGTGAGGCGATGCTATTTATCCAATCTCATCTGGAAAAGTTGTTTCCACTCAAACCGAGTAAGAAGCCTCACCTATTATCTCGTAACACGAAAAAGCTCAAAACGCCAACCACCGCAATACCTAAATTTGAGCAATCAACGTACAATTCGACGATGCGCCGGTTGGAAAGCTCTCAAATCACAGACACCACCCTTTGCTTCATAGCGGCTACGCAGTAAATATTTTGAAAGATTGTTACGGAACCGTAAGAGTCACGCATGCTATTCCTAGAAACGTAGATCTATTGAAATGTACGAATCTACCGCCAAATCCAATCAACTCTAAAGAAAAGAGCTCGCAGTATGACACGCTTCGAAATCACAAGTCATTCCAGCTATCCGAACAAATACCGTCGAAGTGTGTTCAGAATTTTTCTATTCTCACTTTAGAGCAACTATTCCGAACTTAACAGGACAGATTACACAAGGCTGGAAACGCTCAATCTGGTCTGAAACATCGTAGTTGGGATCTTTTGCTGCTGGTACATTTACTATAACTCGGCACTCTTGCTATCTTCTTTTCTTTGTTTCTGTAAACGATTACGTTCGATCCTTGCMTTTCTTTCTTGTTCTCTCCTTTCGAACTCGGGATTTTTCCCAACCCCAAACATTGGACAATTTTTGCAACCTCTCGAGGGACAGTTATTGCATCGAGAGCCAGCATTACTAGAGATTTCTTGTGGTGCTGTGTAGGCACTGGCACCTACGGTGACCTTGTTGCCCGCTTCGCCCTGGTTGACGAACCGAGCTTTGAAATTGATGTTTTGTCCACGGCGATCCGTTTCTAGTCTGACGAGTTCATCGTACGAGACGTAATGGATGCAATCTACCGGGCATGTTTCGATAGCACATGCAATAGTTTCATCATCATCGCCCCACTGGTTGAAGACCCGCGCCCTACCGTGTTCGTCTTCCATGAAAAACGTCGACTGTGCGATCATGGCGCAGTTGGTGCAGCCAATACAAGTGTGTTCATCTACATAGACCATTTGCTSACGAATAGATTCTCCCGAATCAGGATCTCTTTCCACTCTCGTGTGCGATTCAACGGTGTTCCAGTCGTCTTCCTCCTCGTCAAAATCATACAACTCCTTTCTGTACTCCTTCATACCAGCTATTTCGTCTTTTGTTTCGAGGGAATCGTCCACTTCAATATCAAATGTGTTTTTAATTGTCTCACCATCAAAACCCCATTCCTGCATTTGACGGGCCTTGTCAGCACGCTCGTTGTCTCTCTGGTTGAATTCTATTTCTTCTGCCGATATGGCAGCCAATGTGTCCAGCCATAGCTCGGAGTCATCCTGGAGTTCGTCGTCGTCGTTTTCGCTGTCATTTTTCGAATCAGTGACTTCACCTTCCACTTCGGACGATTCAAACGTCGCCCAGAAGCTACCATCGTTTTTTCGCGCTAAAGTGTCTTCCCAATCAACTATTCCGTCGATATTCGAGGATTGCCACTTATTAGAATCATTGTCCCCATCGCTCCAATCAGATGACATTTGCAAACCAGTTCGGAAGGAGGACAGTGGTTCGGGAGTCTTCCAGCGAGCACGATTGTTTCCTGAAGCAAACGAGAAGGAGGTACTAAAGGGAAGCGAAGACAGTAAAACCATCATCGAATGCATTGTAATTAAAGCGACAGGCACCGCATTTCTTCGTCTTTTTTTGGAAACCAACATGAGCGAATTATTGCATTTCGACACGGTATTCATAACAATTTTTCCTATTTTCTTTCCTTATGTCCTCCGAAAATATCACCCACTTTGAAGACGAAAGACACTCAAATTTATTGTTTCTGATCGTTTTCCTACTTAGATTTTGCGAGATACCTTTCTCACCCGACGAAGGTGATATTAGGAACGAATGCTACTAACAAAGTGAAGACTAGCGGTACTATTATTTCTTCAACGAACACATTGCACTACCATGTGACGACGGCGATTCAACGAAGTTCCGATAAGGAGAAAAGTCGAGATCGTGCTCGTCGGAGCAGAAAAATTCAGATGACGTGTCACATGATTAATTAAACTTCGATGTAAACAATCATATGATTGGTATCTACTATCATACTGAGTAGAGCTACTACGCGTTTCGTAACAATTGAATACGGCCACGCGAGCGCGCAAGTGCTCTTGAATTAAGACTTAAAGCGTTAAAACAAAGTTATCAACTTTGAATCCAAGTTGTCAACTTGCAGCGCAAGTTGCCAACTATGCTAGGTAGGTGTACGTAGAATGAGTACTAGCCCCGCATCGTGTCACGCTGGCTGGCCAGCAGCTGATCCAGCTGCTCAGCAGCGAGGAGCAAAATGGATCTATTTGGATGGATCCTAGTACAAATTGCACAAATCTGTGTAGAAAATCCTGTAGAAAATCGTGGATCAAGGGRGAAGCCTTGCCATTTTGCTCAAAATGGAAGGGTTTTGTCTCCGGGTACAAAATTGTACTGTGTCCTACTGTGGTTGACCTGAAAACTTCCCTCCAGCACGCTGATATACTACTGCGTGCGTGCTAATTTAGCGTGCTAATTAGCATGCTAAACTGTTCTTTTCATTATATCGAAAAAACATGGTTGGGAGCAACCGACCATGGGAATTGCTCCATTTCAAGCACTTCCACTCAATCTTATACACTGTACTTGGTATCAATCGATAGCTCTCTTCCATTGTCGATTGAACAAGCCTTGAACTGTAGCAAACAAGCAAGTGTAACAGATTTTATAGTGTGTTCAGTGTAGCTTCTTTTTCACGATGACTGCTTCTTCCGACGTCGGCAATCACCATGCCTATTGATCCAGCAGATAAGGTAGCAAAGATCAGAGCTGGTGCTGGTCTTTCTAGATTAACACAAGAAAGAAGAGCTGAGAGGCCTCATCCTTCTAGGGGAGGGAGTGAAGGCTATCCTGTCTTCTTTAGGGAACAGGAACTGGAAAGGAAGGCTGCTGGTCTTCCTACTTCTGCTAGTCAGCCTTCACTTTCAAGATGGAGTAGACGCCTTAATCCATACAGGAAGACAGGCAACAGAGACCAAAGCAAGCTGGTTGGACCAGACCTCTACCTCCTTACCATTGGTTTGACTATCAATCCTTCTGCCAGCTTTGATGAGTTGGCAACATTCATTTATAATGAGGGGGGAGGGATCTATTTACGTRTAGATATCTCCAGGAGACTACATGGAATGGAGGTGACAAGGAAGAGGAAATCCACAGAAGCCTATCAAGCGTTCACCCCCAGGAACTTGATAAGATGTGAGTTCTTTTGGACGCATCCCTTTCCCCTTGGAGTAGTGGGAATACCAAGGAGGAAGTTCATTGATGTGGATGAGTTTGCTTTCAATATGCAAAGGACCAACTGCAGGTATGGATGGGCAATCAAAAGCAGGAGGGCTAGAACCCCTGGACGCTACGAGAGGACTGAGAAGCTGACTGTATTGCTGGCTATTGAGTCAGGGGATCCCCGGCTTCCTCCAGAGACCAGGGGAAGCGTCGCCAATCCAAGGAGATGGATTGAGGTCCTTAGGACAGCAGGGACAACAGCTTGGAGCTTTGCTCAGTTTTTTGATGAGATCTGCACTGATATTGAGCAGAATCCAGCCCCAGGGGACACRGATTCCCACCGCGTCTTCCTTTGGGACAATCTTAGTGCTCATCTCACTGGTGTTGTGGCTCAAACCCTTCATGATAGACCAGAAGGGGGGGGACCCGCTTTGTATCTATTCCTAGGCCTCCTTACCAACCCAAGTATGGTCCAATTGAGTACAAGATCTGTGATCTGATTGGGGCTGTAAGCAAGATGACAGAGCCTCACTGGACCACTGCTGATATGGAACAATCACTTAGGACAGAGGCATTTAGATCATTGGGTCCTTTTGATTCAACCTTTGATCATTGTGGATATACTGTGTATGGCGTGTATCAGCCCAGGAGATATTATTGAAGAAGCAACAACAGCAACGCGTTGGTCTCCAGCAAGCGCGCGGATGCAGTGAGCAGGTGCAATGGACTGGAGCAATCCCCTGGAGCGTGGCGTGCTGGCGTGGCAACTCATCCTGGGTCTATGGAAACTGAATCCTACTGGAGAGGCTTGGATTCCAGTCCCCTGGAGCAGCTTCCTCGGATGCTCAATCGATTCGGATGATGGATTGACTAGATGGATTGAATTACAGTTGGTTGAATCGATTGACCAGCATACATAAGCTTAAGAGGGATGGATCCAACGCAAGATCCGTCCCTGTCTATCTACAGCAGTACTATTTGTATACAGCTTATCTTTAGTAGGAATCATAGCTACCAAGAGTAGTTGCAATAGACTTGAGCAATACCCCAAGGACCAGCTCGCTGGTCCATTGAGTCAGCCTAGGCCTACAGTTTTAGAATATACTGTAGCGCGTCTAGAATATAGTCAGTTTACTAATTCGTCTCTATACTATTACATTAGTAGTACTACCTCAACAAGGAGGTACTTGGTGTTCTATCAACAGCAACCACAGGGATTACAACAGCACGCGCAAGCTGCTCTGTTTGTACAAAAGAGACAGCAAGAGGGCATCCTAATGGTGGAGAAACAGGAGGAAAAGAACCACCATTAGAGGGTTGATGCACTCAGCGAATCGATGCTTTCAGTATTCAGCATCCATAGGAAGACAAGATGAGCCAGCGGCAATCGATCAATCACTGTCTCCATAGTCAAAACCAGTAGTGCTCTGGCTACTGGGCAAGCCACCAGGACTGCTAGTCTTCTTGCTTGCAACAACTGACGCCTTCTTTACAGCAGCAACAACAGGCTTGCTCAATGCAGAACGCTTGACAACACGCTTGAGGCCCAAGCCCCAGCCTGCTGCTGGGCCTTTCAAGCCAGTGCTTCCTGCAGCTGACGAGCGCTTGTTCACAGGGCGATTCAAACTACCAGTGTTTGAAGCAGCAGTATCCTGCTCAYGACGCTCCACATACTCTGCCAAGGAACCAGTAGCCTCCTCCACATTGGGACAAACATTCTCCATGTCTTGCGCTCTCTTCTTCAGTGCCATAGCCTCTGCACTAGTGTTCTCAGCAGTGAGCTGCTCAGACAGCAGATCCAGGGCCTTTTGCTTGGAAGCAGAATGAGTACCACGAAATGACTGCTTGACAGATTCCTTCCTGATCTTCCTTGCAAAGGATGGAGTAGCTGCAACAGCCGAGCCCTTGTTCTTGCGACGCTTGGGCAAAGGACCAGGAAGCTTGAACTCAGACTTCACCACCACTGGTTTGATATCCTGCTGGATCTTGCCTGTGCTGTAGTAGTTGGAGAGGAAGCCCGAGCTTTCACTGTCACTACTAAGAATACTGATAGGATCCAAGCTGGAGGACCCTTTGGTGCTGTAGGATCGCTTGGTAGATACTGTAGAAACAGGAGCTGGTGGAGGCATCGCTGCTGCTACTGGAGGTGGCATTGCAGCTGCTCCAACTGCAGGCCGAGGACGCACAGCACTACTACCACTAGCAGCCGCGAGCTTAGAGGCAAGCGTATTCAAAGGTCGTGGTGTGGTAGACACACCTAGCCTATTCCTATGAAATCGAGCGTCCTGATGGTTGAATGTAGCAGGTCCGCATCTCACACCACCAGTACTGGGACGAGCCTGCGGCTGTTGTTGGGGAGCAACGCGGGCATGTTGTTGAGGCTGCTTCSGTGGCTGTTGCTGTTGCAATTCCCTTGCATTCGGAATACCGAATCCCCTTGGTGCTGCTGGATTGGGATTTGCTCCAGTCCTCCCCTTCCTAAGAGCATGAATCGATACACCAGTCTTGGTCTGAGTCCCCATTGGTCCATACTCTTTCAAAGCATCCCTCATGGTCAAGTTCCCCTGGATACTGTCCTCAGTAAGCAACCTACTCCCTGCATACCCATAAGCATCCTGAACATTCCCTGGATCATCCACAGCACGCCCTGTTTCTTGTCCTGCATSGATGGCACCACTCTGCAGTGTGGATACAACAAGATGCTCAAAGAGCTGGGGATAGTTACTAGCCGGTTGCTCAGTCTGTAGCCGGTTAGTTGCCTCCGTATCAGCTTGAAAAGCAGCCTTGTGCAAGTCCTGTCTATTGAAGAGGATAGAGCAGCAGCTATTGCAGGTAGGACACGAGCAGGTTGGCTTTCCATCAGCATCGCGCGTGAGGTATTTGCTAGTTCCTGCAGCCTTTCGACATTCTGGACAGTTCCCTCCATCTGCTTGGTACTTGCAATGGATCTTGTAGGCCCAGCATCCAAGCAGCTGTCCTTTAGAAGTTGGCTACTTTGGCTTCTTCCCCTCCCCAGTCCTCTCATACTCCTCCATCTCGTGGGTGTACTTCTCAAAGGCCTCTTGGTTCTTTTGGTTCACTTCATCCATCGACTCGACTGGCATGATGCAAGCAATACCTCCACACTTAGGGCAAGCAAAAGACTCAGCCTTGGATGGATCAAAGGGAATCTTGTCCTGCTTCCTTTTGCCATCCCTTTGTTGCTTGATGGAAGATCCTTTGTTCAGCTTTTCAATGGCTTCATCCTGTTGCTTGTCCACGGCTTGTTTCACAGTTGCATCATTGCTGCTCCTGGATCTGCTGGCATGTTGCTGGATGCTTGGAGTAGGCAAATCCAACCCCTTCCTCATCTCCATTGCAACATAGATTGAAGCAAGGATGGAAGAAGCATAGTGAGACCTCCAGGCCTTCTCTTGTTTGCTCTTGCCTAGGCCGGCAGAGACAATATCAGTATGGAGGAGGAGCATCTCTTTTCTAAGGGCCTTGGCTTGATTGCCTGGGAAGAGTGCTTCAACATCCCCTTCGGTGATTGACTGGATGGCGCGAAGATGCTGCTTCTTCTTCACCAGGGGAAGGAACTTTTTCCTCTCCAGAGCAGTATAGGCTGCTTGATAGAGTGGATTGGTTTGCGTGAGTGGAAGGCTGGGGACAGGGGACCCTGAGGTTCTCTTGTTGTTGTTGCTCATACTGCTGACATCGGAAAAAAGAAGCAGTTGTCGTGAAAAAGAAGCTACACTGTAACACACTAAAACAGTACTTCTACTGGGTCCTTTGCTACAGTTCAAAGCTTGTACAATCGATAATTAAAGAGAGCTATCGATTGATACCACTTACATTAGAAAAGAGTGAGTGAAATTGCTTCAAACAGCTATTCCCATGGTCGGTTGCTTTGAACCGTGTTTTTTCGATAGAATGAAAAGAACAGTTTAGCGTGCTGGATCAGCACGCTGGATCAGCACGCTGGAGGCAGGTAAAGGTCAAGACACTAGGACACAGTACATTTTTGAACGCGTGATAAAAACCCTTCTATTTTGACCAAAATCTCAAGCCAACACTACCTTGATTCACGATTTTCTACAGGATTTTCTACACAGCTTTGTACTAGGATCCATCCAAAACAGCCAATCTTGCTTCTTGCTTCCCCCCGCTGAGCAGCTGTTGGCCAGCCAGCGTGACACGTTACGGGGCTAGTAGTGATCCTACGTAGGCCTACCTAGCATAGTTGGCAACTTGCGCTGAAAGTTGACAACTTGGATTCAAAGATGATAACTATGATTGAAGAGCACTTGCGCGCAACACCACGCGGACGTATTCAATTGTTACGAAACGCGTAGTAATTGGTTGCAGCCGCCGCCTTGGTTTTTTTTTTGAAGGATGGCGGCGGCCAAAAAAACTTACTACGGTGCAAAAACTAGGTTATTGCTATTAGAATGACTTCTTGTTGTCACAATAATGACTGAATGTTTAAGTTAAAAATGAAATAATTTATTTTGGTAAAGGTACTAATTTATTTGCAAAAATCAATATACCAGGGTTTGTACAAATCTGCACTAAAAAAAATATCTTTTTGTTTCCTCGGTAAGTCCAGGGCTGTAAGAATTCTTCAAAGTTAGTGGCTACGCGCACTAAAGATAGAGATAGTGAAGTGCAGTGCACCGTAGCCAATATGCAACAGGCAGCCACATGCTGGCAAGCTATTGGCAATTGGCTCGCTAAAGGCCGCAAGTAGTTTCTATGGTGCGAAAACTAGTGACAAAAAGTGAATGCCAGCAAGGTGGAAAAGTATGAATCTGAAAAGAATTTAGAAGCAAAGAATCAATGAAACCACCACTCAAGCTCTTTGTTGTTGTTTTTCTTGTTGAAATAGGAATGGATTTCACTGATTTGCTGTTTACTAGTATGTTGGGTATTGTTCTTCTTGTTCTTGGTGGTGTTGGTGGTGGTGGTGGTGGTGGTGTTTTTTTCAAAAGAAGGAAGAGGAGGTGGTGCTGTTCTTACTAGTAGTAGTAGTAGTAGTAGTAGTTGTTGTTGTTGTTGTTGTTGTTGTTGTTGTTGTGGGAGTGACTGTCCCAAAAGTGATGTAAAATGTGTGCTAGTAGAAGAAAAGTGAGTCGATGCTCTTATCGAGGATCGATGAACTATGMAATCTAGAATCGATCACTGTGAGGATCGAGTGATGTGTGAATCGAATGAGTCGAGTCACTCAAGCAAGTGAATGAAATGAGTCATATYGATCGTATGAATCCAGTGGGATCGAGTGAATCATATATGTATGGTGTGTATGAATCATATATACGTATCGTATGTATGTGTCGTAGATATGAGTCATACGCACGGTCTGATATCCTACAGACAGCACCCTCCCGTGATCTGTGATGTGGTGTAAGGCGAGCAGATCAGAGCAAAAAATGAGGAGGAAGGAGGATATCATTTTGATGGTGAAATAGTAAAGTGGCTGAACAGTTGGCGTACATGTCAATTGTGGAGGACCCAACCAAGAGGATTTGTGAGCACGTCAGCGGGATTGATCTTGCCGCTAGTAATGAACTGCATCTTGATGTAGAGGTCTCTTTTCCAATCTTGAATTGCAAAGTAGGGAATGTCCATGTGTCRCAATCGTTCTGTTGGGACACCCGAGAAAAAAATTTTGATGGTAGAATCGTTGTCTTCATACAACGTAGTTGGATTTTTCTGTGGGAAACCTAGGTCAGCAAGAATAGACCTGAGGTACAATACAATTTTGGCAGCAGAAACGGCAGCATAGAATTCCGATTCAGTGGAGCTCTGCGCGGTTTGTGATTGTGTTTAGGATTTGTATACAATGGCAGCATTTTCCAACATGATAGCAAAACCTGTGGTGGATTTTTGTTACGGTTTGATGTTTGCATATGCCTCGTCAACGAGACATGTGATGGTGGCATCTGTAGGTAACGATGGAAAAGGTGGAAGATTATCTGGTAATGGAATTGGAGAATCAGTGAATGTTGTCTGGTAGGATGGTTGTTTTGCGGTATTGTAGTCCCCATGTTTTGGTTTGTCGAAGGTATAGAGCAACACCTTTAAGATATTTAAAGTGTAGATCCAAAGGAGCCAACGAGAATTTGGACATGGTTGAAACAGCGAAACCAATATCGGGTTGACAAACATTGTAGGCGTATAAGATTTTGCCAAGCAGTGTACGATAAGGGAAACCATGTTGTTCTTTGAGTTTCTTGTGTTCTGGTGACCCTTCAAGTGGTCCGTCGTTGTCAAAGATTTTATCCAATGCCTTTTTGGGGAGGGGGGCAGTTGGATGACTGACCAATTCATCTTTGGGTGTCGTCAGCCACTAGGGTTGATGGAATTGAAYTTCTTCAAAATCCTACTATTGTGTCCCAGATGTCCAAATTATCACAATTCTCACAAAACTTGGGTGCAATGCCTGCTTGTGCAATGATGGACTTCTCAAATAGCATTGTCTAGTGGAGCAGCCACAACTTTCAAATTCCATTAGTGCTACTGTAACTTGAAATTTTACTACTACTATTATGTGAACTATTGTTAGTACTAATGATGTTATTTTTTGGGCCTCTTCACCAAATTTGATTTGGTTTTCTTTGAGTTCCATTTGTTTTTCAGGACAATGTAATTAAGGAACT
The DNA here is from genome assembly GCA_900660405.1 of Pseudo-nitzschia multistriata. Lineage (NCBI taxonomy): Eukaryota > Bacillariophyta > Bacillariophyceae > Bacillariales > Bacillariaceae > Pseudo-nitzschia > Pseudo-nitzschia multistriata. The sequence continues at coordinate 79,431 of CAACVS010000128.1, forward strand.
CTTGATATTATATTTTATCTYTTGAACTAGAGGATGCACTATGTGGGCCAGAACCATAACTTCTGGGAAGAAGGATGCTCCTAACTGCTCCAAGGTGGGGCGCCTTCCTCCATAGAGTGGTTGTGAGGGCGCAACAGGTAAGGAACTCAAAATGACACACATGAAATGTGCCCCCCCCCCCAATACTCCTCCAGAGCCTTGAGCTTCCCATCCTATAATTCCCTCACTTGCTTATTTTCCATATCAATTGCCTTCACATTTGCCTGCCAGTAAGGTTTCTTCTTGAACCTGGCTATAATTGAGCAATCTTCACCTGAATTCCAGCTAACTCCAAGCTTTTCAACCTCACCAAATGTAGCTCTTACTAGATCCTTTTGGCCAAGTTGGGTATCTTTGCTATAACCGGCAGTAGAGAAGGCAAATTCTGTAATAAACTTCTGTTTTTTTTTACCTGCTGGTTGGATCTAGGGGCAGATCCATATAGTAGCCCTTTGCAGAAACTGCAACTGCAATGAGGCAAGATACTAGATTCCAGAACAGTCCCACAGTTTAATTGAATTGCAAGCTCATGGTGTGGCAAAAAAACAGGTCAGACCAGCTTGTTTTGGACCCTTGGAGAAGTAAACAGCAAATTCCCTTGTATCATCCTGCACAGCAACATGTATGCTGTTTGTGAGATCATCTACAATAGCAAGTGATGGCAGTACTGGTGTCTTCGATTCTCCTGATGATGCTTTAGCACTAACAGTGACACCTGTATGGAACTTCTGATGCCTCCTCAACTCTTAGAGCAGTGGCTTCATCTTGTAAATAATGTCCATCATGATTTCATTCAGCTTCACGGAATGATACTTCATCAAACTATCAGCCAATGTTTTGGTCAGGTGAATACCTCAGTATGTTGTTGGGCGGGAAGATGGATAGTCAAATCTTTGGCCTACAGAAACCATGAGACCTGATTCAAATGGAGCAACTTGAACCTAGCTGCTGTGGGTATGAAGAAGTCTTTCAAAATCCTTCCTGTAATGATCAATGATATAGTTGGTTTCATCATAGTAGTGGATTAGGATACGACCTCCATTGGTGTTGGTCAAGAAGGAGTTCTTAGCATGTGGGTCAACCTTTGTTGAAATCAACTTCACTTTCATCACTACTAGTAGTACTGCTAGCAAATTCATTAGGCATTTAGCCATGATGATAAACAAGCCCACTGCATTGCTGTCATTTCCCTCTCTTCTTTGTATGCAAGTAATCCAATGATTCCTCTTTTGTGATTATATCTCCCTTGTAGAGTAGCAGAAGAATTCTCTGATCAAATTGGGATAGTGCATGGAATTGTCTTCACACAATACCTCCCATATGAAGAAGCAATCTCTTGAACAAAATGATCATCATCAATTTCCTCATGTCTAATGAAGTCATCCAGCAGATCAAGCACCTCCTCATGAGGTAGATTTTGACTTCCATTGCTGCCCTTATGGTGACATACCCCACTTCTATGGTGAAAATCATCACCTCCATGATGAAGATGCTCTCCTCCTGCCATTGCTGGCTGGTCAGTAGACATATTGGCTTGGCACTACACCCTTCAGACACCAGATTGGTTTGTGATGGCTTGATATGGATTGACTTCAAGTATGAAAAGTTGGTTATTGAGTATCAACTGCAACAGTAGACAACAGTTGCAGCTCAGAAAATAGGACTGTCAGAACTTGATGCAGGACTGCAGCTCAGAAAAGTAGCAACAATCACAGCTTTGAAAATCAATGATCAGGTCTTTGCTTGAGTACAGGAAGCCTCTGCATGCCAGTCAGCCTTGAATTTCATGTCAACATGCATTTTGCTTGAGTATCAAATTTTCTGCCCTCTAGTTGCTTGAGTATTGGAAGCCTCCACATGCTGGTCCCTTGAGTATCAGTGCATTAAGGGAGATTTTGCTTGAGTATAGGAAGCCTCTACACACTGGTCTTTTGAGTTTCTGCAAATATAACAACCGTTCTCTTGGGTATAGGAAGCCTCTGCACAGTGGCCCCTTGAGTATCAGACCATCAACAAGCATTTTGCTTGATTATAGAAAACCTCCTCAGGCCAGTCCTTTGAGTATCTGCAAATGCAAATTGCCTGCACACCAGTCCCTCAAGTCTCTGCATATGAAAACTGTCTGCACACCAGTCCCTTGAGTATAGGGAGATCCACATGCCTGTCCCTTGAGTACAAATGAAAACTTTGCAGCTTTTACTTGAGTATGAATGCAGCATTTTACTCTGTTTTAGAGCAGTTTGTGTCTTTTTATAGGACGAGTGTACAATTGGGAGAGGTGCACCACTGGTTGCAGTTCCTCCAGTGCTGTGTTTGCTGTACACAAATGTACAGTCAGCAGGATTTGTACTGTGATACTATAGTGGACAGAGGGGTACTTGCACACRACAGGCAAGCCAGCCAGCCCAGGAGGTTCAGAATTGCCAATAACTTTCCAGAACAGGGCTTGTCTTTAGTAGTAGCTCTAATACTAAGAGAGCATAACTGTTACCATATGATTTGAATGGTGAGTATTTTGTACCTTGGCAGAATGCAGTATGTCTGTACTATTTACAGTATCGTTCACCAGTACATTTCACTACTACTAGTGCTGTAGTACCGTAAAAACCATACTATTGTGAAATCACTTACAAGCAGACAAGCTTGACTACAGCTAAAGGGTTTGGTCTTCACCGATGCCACTAGTAAACAGTTGAAAATTTCACTACTGGTTGAAAATAAATCAGTTTCAACCAGGTTCTGCAGTAGACTTCTACTACTATGAGTACTAGTAAATAATTATTTTTTTAACCAGGGGTCACCCTCAGCTCATGTCAGAGCCTATCTATTTATTGCCAGACAACCCTAACTACTATGGAGGATGTATATGTGCCATGTATGTACTGTATGTGCACTATGTAGTTCAAATATGTATGCCACTATGATACGATATTATGATATGATATGACATTGCATGACTTCTTGATATAATATTCATGATTGTACAATATTCTTGCACTAATGCTGCCTTAAAATGACATGTGGTGGTTAACAACAATATACTTGTTGTAATTAGTACTTGTTCCAGTACTACTAGTCAAATGACAAGTCAAGATTGCCCCTTGCTTCTCCATAACATTAAATGAAAAACAGTACTAGTACTACTAGTAGCTTGCTTTAAGGAGGCACTCTCATGTTAGCAGCATCAGTTGTATGAACATCACTTCCTACTACTACTACTACTACTACTACTACTACTACTACTACTACTACTACTACTACTACTACTAGTAGTAGTAGTAGTAGTAGTAGTAGTAGTAGTAGTAGAAGTAAGTCAGAGCATACTACTAGTTCTACTAGTAGTAGTAGTAGTACTGCTAGTACTATTAAAGTAACACCAGCAGCACCCTGGGCTTCAGATTAATTGTCACAAACACTCTTGCCAGCTCCCTTACTGAATGGCTGGAAACTGGAATTGTTTCACCAGAAAAATATTCTAGATCCATCCACCCAGCTATTCATTTCCAGAGCAAGATTGGATGACACCACCATTTGTTTGGTTGCCACCTTTCACTTCAGTGGATCACTGACCCTGATCTTCACTCTACTAGCTCTCAGCACTCCCCAACTGTTTTGGGGTTTACCTAGTCAAATTCTTTCTTTCTTCTTATCTTGTTGTGGGAACAGCAGAATAAAAACCTTCAAGGTCACACTCTCACTCAGAAACAAGTATTGAAACGACAATGGTTAATAAAGAAAGTCCACAATCTCTTGGCCCTGAAACCACAGAAGTGTCCCTCTCATGCTCTTTTATTCCCAAATGATCCTGAAACATTCATTTCTGAAGCATCAAATTCATTCCTTGCGTACTACCTCCAAGTATACAAGAAAACCATTCATGCAAGCATCTGCACAACTCTTGCCACCTGCTGTGCCTCCAATGCATGTCCTATAACCCAGTATTTTTTAACCTCACCTCATGGTAAACAACCATGGAAGAGTGCCACACAAGAAGATGGCCTGGCCTTTGACACTTACTCCAAGAAGTAAGGACACAAAATACCTGGTTTACCAGAGATTCCTTTGGCCTCTGGTGTTGTTACAAACTGAACCATCCAGTCAACTACAACACAATTGTTAACCTAACCACCTACCCAGCCCCCTAGTCCCCGTGGTTGCGCCACCACAACCACTCCTCCAAGGGAGGCACTGCCTCTTGGAGCAGCTACTAGGAGCATTCTTCTCCACACAAGTTATGGCTCTGGCCCACATAATGCCTCTTCTAGTTCTGTTGTTGTTGTTGTTGTTGTTGTTGTTGTTGTTGTTGTTGTTGTTGTTGTTGTTGTTGTTAAGCACTACTAGTACTAGTAGTACATGGTAGAACTTCCTTTTTTACTAGTACACTTACTAATAGATTTGAGAACTCTTACTAACAATACTACTAGTACTAGTAGTACTGCTGCTAGGCTACTAGTAGTACCAGTAGGAGAATGACTGCTGGTGCCTTCATTTTGATATCTTGCTGGTGGGTGTAGGGTGCTTTGCACACTGTTTATTAATTTAAGAAGAGTGGGCATTGACCGTTTCTATTTGGGTAGGTGTGTGGTCATTCTTTCACGTAATAGCTACGGAAGCGTTGCGTGTGTCCAGGTCTGGTCTGCCAAGTCCTTGTTTTACGAACCCCGTACTCCCCTCTTCAGTATTTATCAGAAACAGACTCATTCGCCAGAGGGAAAAACGAACTATAGAAGTTCACGGACAGAATCAGGTCCCAGGACAACATCATTGTGCAAAATGATTACATTAATGACGACGACAACAACTACAATAACCAAGATTAATCTATTTTAAGAATTCAAAAACTGATGGTAAATTGCTCCCGGGCAGGTTGAAACCGCTAATTGCGTTGCTTGCAGATTTATTCCTCATCGCCGACAGGAATGTATCTCCAAACGACAGCAAGCAAACTACCTGTCAAGGCCATCCATACGACACTGACGGCACTGGGCACACGAGCTGCGTATTGACCGAAGTGAAGTTTCGCCAACAAAAACCCGAAGGCAGAAGACTTCATTGAAGTTTCGATGGCCATGGTACGGGATTTGACCTCAGAGAATCCAGTTAGTTTCGGCAAGAAGTACCCAACAAGTCCACCTAACAAGTGCAAGAGAAAGACAGGCGTCTGCAGAGAAAGATGCAAAAATTAAAGTTAAGACGCGATACTATTAAATAGAAATGTCAGAACAGCGAGACATTAGCCACTTACCTGCAATTGCAATCCAGCATTCATAATAGGTTCCGAGACTTGAGCGACTGCACTAGCCACCAATAGACACGTTGACAAAACTCCAACGACAGGGGTGATCGGCAAGATTTKCTTCACGAAATTAGGGAAGAATTTGTTGGTGGTCATACCAATGGCAATGGGTGCCAAAACAACCTGGATAGTAGACATTGCGATTCCAACTGCATCGACAGGGACGACGGTACCCAGAACAGCCTTGCAAATGAGAGGAGTCATGAAAATGGCACCCAAGGTTGTGGCGGTTGTCATGAGGACAGAGAGAGCAACATTACCACGAGCAATGTATGTGCAGAGATTTGAAGCTTGCCCTCCGTTGATACTACCGACCAAAACCATACCCGCTAACATGGCAGGGTCCAATGCGAAAGCTTTTCCCAATCCCAAAGCTAGAGCTGGCATCATTGCATAGCACAGAGAAAACTGCATCGCGACGGAAATTGGTTCCTTCATGACATCAAGAAAGTCTTGAGGGGTCAAGGTGATACCCATTGAAAGCATCAGAGCGGCTAATGCAGCAGTAAAATATTCGGTCGTGAACCAAGCGAATGATTGGGGCGTCTTAATGGCGGCAACAGAGAAAAGAACAGTCCAGAGAGGAAACAGAGTGGTGGCAACATCAGCAACCCGAACATAGGTATCAAAAATCTTTTTCCCCAAACTCTTTTCTCCGCCAGCACCGGCATCTTCACTAGCTGCCTCGACCTGTCAACAAATAACAATAGTGATAATGTATTAGCAAAGAAAGGACTGCGACGGACAACTTATCGATAGAATTSTCAAGAACGAACAAAAAATTGCAGAGATTGATCCGAAATTCATGATGCATCATTTTCATAGCTTCTACATTTCGACTGATATCGATGGAGTACACGTCATCTTTTCTTGGATCAGAAAAAGTAACTTACCGCCATGACAAGGCTAGTTGAAGAAGGCCGCATAGGGGAAGAGATGCTCGACACGGCACTCTTCGTGAATGGTGCTACCTTCTGGACATGAATGAAGGGAAAAAGAAAAAAGGGGAAACGAAGTGGTTGGAATCACGCATTCGTTCTTGTTAAACTAACATCACATTCAAGCAACGCAATGGTCGGGAATGCACCCATGAGCCTCTTTCGTCCTGCGTTCAAAATATAGATCCGACACTTGGTGTGTAATCTTATATCAAAATCGAGTTCCTTATCGAGATCATGTCTGATGCCATGCCGTGTCCGCTAGCTGGAAAAATCAATAATTGCTTACTGCTCCCCCAGCTGCAAAACTTCGCTTTACGTACCACAGCATTGTAGCGATGAGCGACAGGTTGCTGAAAAGCAGTGGTTACTGATGGCACAACAGCCAAGACGGCAAGGAGGCTTGCTTTGGGTGTCTTCATTTCGAATCTCGGATACTTTTTCTCGACAACAGCAGATGGGTCTATGTCTTGATCGGTGATGTTGTCGTCGATGATTTGGGAGCCAATTTTTAAAAAATTGGTCTTTCAGGCGTTCTGGATGATGTATTGTATTTGGCAATGATGTCACGATCGGTGATTTTTCATG